>PVJX010012645.1:0-49745 GCA_004027295.1 Dolichotis patagonum
TTCAAAGTGTTTGGTTATAAAAGGAAAGAAAGGAACTTAAGGGTGTATTGGAGGATGGCAGCGCCAACGGAATTTTTAAGGCAAAATGACAGTGGAGGAATCCACTGTGGCGAGAGCCACACTGGGCTGGTGTAGGAGAGCTTGGCCGCGGTGTGAGAGCCGAGCCCTTGAAGAGACGGGCAGAAAGGCAGAGAGACAGACATGGAGCTGGAAGGTGCAGGCAGGCGCTGGCAGGACGAGGGAGCAGGTTCTCAGCGGGCTCCCCCTCTGCGAGCAGAGAAGTCAGCAGGTAAACAGGGAAGGGGGGAGGGACAGAGATGGGGGGCAGCCCTGGGCAGGGTCTCAGGATGGCAGGGTCGGGGTGAGGACAGTGGCAGAAGCCCCTCCTTAGGATGTGCTGCTCCCGGCAGCCAGGGAAGGGGCCGTCTCTGTGGGGCTGTGGCCCTGTGACATCTCCAGGCTTCCCCGTGACACCTCCAGGCGTCTGTGGGGGGGATGGGAATGGCTGCGGCCCGCGGCCCTGAGAATTTGGCTCCGCTCTTGGCCTCTTGCCCTGCCGCATTCTCAGCAACCCTCAGACCCGCAGTGCTGCTATCTCACGCACTGTATTCCCTGGAGGGACATTGGAAACTTCTCTCTCACCTGCTCAAATAAAACTCGGGGCTTGTGCCCTTGCGCTCAACACCACTCCACCCCTTCCCTGAGGAGAACAAGACAGACCGGGCCCCTCCGGGCTGGTGACAGGAACCAACTTAACATGGTTTCCGACACCAGAGACTTGATAAGGACAAGAGCATCGTGACCGACAGTCAGTGATGCCGGCCCCGTCCTGCGGTACGTACCCTCCGCGGGTCAGCTGCCGGCCTCCTTCCACGCCTGACCTCTAGAGGCCCTGTCTTTGGGGCTCACTGAAGTGCTCCTCTCTCTGCCGCTGAGCGAGCTGTCTGTGACAGTGTCACCAGCTGAAGTGCACATGAGTCTGGCCTCACACAGATGCCTGCACACACAGTCCTGGGCTCTGAAATCCGTTGCTCGAGGTTAGAAATCGCTCTCAAAGGCAGAACCCTGCATATCCCATGCGCCTGCTTCAGCTGCTCCACTTGGTGACTGGTAACTACAAGTGATAATGTGAAGGATGCCTAGCACTTACTGAGATGGGTCCTGAGTATTTCATATGATTAACTCATTTCGTCTCAGAACCCCAAGCGACTGGTGATATCATTCGTCCCATTTCGTGGTCAGGAAACTGAGGCACAGGGAGAGTGAGTAACCCGTTCAAGGTAAAGCGAAGTATCAGAACTGTCATTTGACCTTCTCACGTCCTGACTGTGGAGCTGTAATAACCAGGCTCACTCCTACGATTTACCGGGCTTCAGCAGGAAGTGGTTTGTTTGCTAAACTTGGTCAGCTCTATTTAAATTTTATCTGAGATGACCCTATGTTTATTATAGGTCTGATCATTTAACTGGAAGTTTTGTATTTACGTGCAAAGGAGTGGTTCCAGCTAACACAGCTCTCAAATGCCTTCCTGGATTATAGTCAGAAAAATTCCAGTTTGAACCCTCTGTGTCACCTTTCAGAATCAGAAAAACAGCGATTCCCTGAGACCTGACTTAGCACAAAGGGCAAGCTGACCAGTGCACATTGGGCCCAGCCCTTGGCTTTGCTTCAGAGTCATGACGGTCTTTCCTCCCCTTGCTGGCCTCCCTGGACTCCGAAGTGAACACTGTGTCTCCACCAGGATAGCAGATTGTAACCGCTTGGCCCGAGAGGGCTGAAGTCTCCTGACCTTGTCTTTGGTGTCCCCTGAGTGCGTCAGTGACGGGAGATGTGACCTGCTCCAGAAATCAGGTGAGTCCAAGTCTTTATGTTAGTACTTTCCAAAGCACCTCCTCTGGAGACCTAACAGGAAAACACTGGGCTTTCTGGTAGAAAAGTCCACGAATTATACTAGACCCAAGGACACCGTCACACTTGGGGATCATAACACCTACCGCGGCTGAACTTCTCCCTTCACGCTGGGGAATTTTCAGTGCTAAAAACAGCATCCGTGCCAGGATTCCGGGCAAAGGAATTATTAATTGGCAATCAAAAGACTCCAGCTAATGTGTTTACTGAGTGTGAACAAGAAAGGTTGTCACATCCAGAAGTTCCAAAATAGTTTTCCTTCTTTAGCAAGTGTGTCCTCTCTCCCCCGCACCAGCAGCCGGGCTCTCTCCTGTTTTCGGCTTTGTCATTGGCCCAGGAGAGACAGAGCCAAGGTGACTCGGGGGCGGGGCGGACGCAGTTTCTGTATTTGGCTGAGCCTGGCTCTCTGGCTGTCCTCACCCCAGGAAAAGCTTGACAGAGCCGTCATTTCAAAGTATGCCCAGCGGGCTGGGGAAGGCACAAGAGCTGGCACCCCGGAGATAGACGGGGAGCAGGACCGCGGCTGTTATCACCGCCGCGGCCCATTCTGCCTGTCCGCGAGACATTAGCAGCCTGTCTCTGGGACGAGGTGATGGGCTTAAGATACAAGTAGGAGGATATAATTTCCACTCACTTCTGCGAGAGATAAGCGCAGACCCCTGGAAAAACCCCGCGCCAACCAGAGCTGACGATGGAGTAGCAGGACCCCCAAAACGCTGACTATATTTAACGAAATCAGAATCACTGGCCAGCAGATGAAAACGCCCAGCGCCGTGTGAGCCCTCCCTCCCGTCCCGTATCGATACACCGTGCTGGGAAAACCTCTGGGCTGGAGGCGCTCAACAGGAAGCAAATGCACTACCAGGGTCTGGAAAAAACTTGAACACCTGTTTCATAGCACTGCAAATAATACTGCTTTTGGCAGGACCGCGGGGCTCGTGTACTCCGACAGTCCTAGTCTTACAAGGAGGAAAATGAGCTCGTAAAAGCTAGGCAGATGCATTTTGGAAAAGTATTTCATTAAAATTCAATATAATTGCCTATGCAGTCAGCACAAATCCATTATTTCACTTTCTGTAAAGATTAGGGCATGAACCGCCACGTGACCTTACCTGCAGAGGTGCCTGCTGCGAAGCCTCCTTTCGTCCCACAGGGGTGGCATAAAGGGTGCAGTGCAGGGAGGCTGAGGCAGGAGGGCTTCCTGCTGTGTTTCTTCCCAAGGGCAAGGTCCTCTGAGGCTTCGGGAAATATTTCTGCTCGGTAAAATTCGTTAGGCCCGTGGGTCTCCCTTCTTCAGCCCCCCTGATTAGCACAATTACACATCTGCAAAAATCAGCAAAATAAATGTATTCGGTTTGTTGTGGGAAAATGAGTGATTTTTAGACAAGAAGAGTTCAATTTCCAACAGTTGCAGTGTGTGTGTGTGTGTGTGTGTGTGTGTGTGTGTGTGTGTGAGATACAATTCTAAGCTCTACTGTGTTCAGTTTCAAAATGTACTTCATACTTCCAGATCTGCCACAAAGTCCTTAAAAGCTGTATTTAAGGTTTCAATTGAATTATTATCAACTCATGATTGACCACACGATTAAATCCTATATACATAACTGTATTGAATAAAAATGTTGCCCTTGCTTAAAATTCAATTTTAAATATTGAAATTAAATTATAAAAACATTAAATATTTCCAGGCGTGGTGGTGCACTCCTTTAATCCCAGCACTCATAAGGCTGAGTCGGGGGAAAAAAATGAAATATCTTCCCAACTGGACAGGGCCAGGAAAAGGAGAAAAAGTTGGAAGAAAAGAGAGAAAGAGGAGGGGGAAATGGAAGGGAGGAGCGTGTAGAGGAAGGAAGGGAGAGAGAGGGAGATTTTGGGTGATGTTTGTCCATGACGACGTCCTGCCCCCAAAGCACCGCTGTGCACCCCTTTCCCGTCTCTCTCTGGAGACCACAAGTGACCCCTCTCCGCCTCTCCTCCCCAAGGTTGTCACCCAAAGAGCACCCGGAAACACTACCATACTGTTGAACCAGCAAATAGACGCGTTGAAAGCCGTGCTTTAACCTCTCCTTGAAGGTATATACACTTCAGCAGCAAAGAATCGGCTGTCAGAAAGAACCTCCCTGCAGAGCAGGTGCGGAGGGAGACCCCAGTGCCCCTGGCGCTCACCCTTGCGGCACACCTTTATGCGTCCTATGGGACAGAGGGAGGACACCGCCAGGCACGGTGTGACCGGATTCCGCAGGGGGCCACACCTGCCAGAGCATTCTACACATATCAGCCAGCCTCTCTCCGAACCCTCATCGCGATAAGACTTCTCTGGCAAACACTGCAGCCCCCACTGCAGGTGGCGCTGACCGGCAGGGCCTGGCCCCGCTGTGCAGCTGAGCCTCCTTTACCCTTGAGCAGAAACCACGGCGCTGGTCCCGTGTTCCCAGAGAGCGCACAACAGCTCGCTTCCCCTCCCGCCTGGCACCGGAAAGGAGCCACTGCCGTCTCCTGTGATGCGCTGATCACCCACAATTCCTCCACACCCGGCAGAGGCCCTCGGCAAGGTGCTCCTAACCGTGGACACAGCAAAGCACAGGCTGGACCCGTCCTCAGCGGACTCCGTGCAGTCTCGAGGTCCACTCGCAGTGGAAATGCAAGGGGCGAGGGCTCCTCACACTTTACAGCCATCACTCTGATCTCAGAAAAGCTGGGACACAGGCACGGCTGGTAACACTACCATTTCTAGTCATAGGCCGTAGGACGTTCACGTTCACATCACAGAAATTTTCTGTCTCAAGACCAAAAACACCTTTGTGTGAAATCTCACGCACCCCTAATTCCTTGGCAGTCCTTTACTAAGGAGCCACGTCCCGAGTGGCTGGTGTTCAGGCTGTGACCTGGTTGAGAGCAGTGTTCAGTAATAAAGTTTTGATGATGAAGCTGTCAGATTGTCCCTCGTCACACCTGCAGCTAACACATCGCCATGCAGCCAGACCCCACGGCACAAAAACTTCACAACACTCTGAAAAACCCAAAGAGCTGCTTATTAGGAAGTAAGTCACATTTGCCACTTTCAACACTTAGAAAGTGACACTGGGGAATGTGGTCAGGGGGAGCTAAAATTAATATTATTCCATATACAATCTATATCTATAAATAACTCAGGTCTTAAGAAGCTAAGAACTGTTTACCGAACGGCTTAAATTATATTGAAATGTAAAAATGAAACTAGAACATAGTTTTGTTTTTCCTATGAAGTAAACATTAAAAATAGTCTTTGACCTCTAATATTTTTAACTGCTTCTATTCGCCTTTAAATTTTAGGATCTGATACACAATATTACCACCTCACAGGTTTCCCAAGGAAATCCTGTTCCAAGCAGACGGTTCATCTATACAAGGATGTTTGTCAGTAATCTGGCAACGAAAACAAGAAAAATAGAAGCTCGTGTCTCATGCTTAAAACAAATTCGACAAACACAGTAAATACTGTTCTCATCACAGCATTCCACACGGCAAAGACATTGCTAACATGTTTGATTAGAGCTGCATTGTGGTGTTAGGGGAAAGGATTTACTAAGTCGCTCTTATCTTTTAAGATTCCTCATCAAGTCTCTTGGACCCTGCCTGTGCCACTTTGTTTTCTGTGCCTTCAGCACATGATTTGCTACTGTATTTCTGGAACCATGAAAGACACTGTTTGGAACCCTCAGTGCAGTTGCCCAGATGAGACAGAACGAATGTTCCAGGAACGCTTGTTAATGTTCCTCGTGGGAGCCGCCTTGACCTCTGGCTGCCTTGCCGTGGTGACCTCTGCAAGTTCACACTCTGGGTCAGAGCCCGGGTCTGCCACAGGCTCAGGGACACTGGTTATTCAGGATCCCTGAGGTGGGCATCCTCTGCACCGCGAGGGTGATTGAAGACCTCTTCCGGGGAGCCAGAGGCGATGAGGGGGCCGGGTGCTCCTCGCATGTCCGGGGCTTGCATACACCAGCCAGAGATGCGTTACTCTGTTTTGGGGCCATGCAAGATGAGCTCAGAGTCCGGTCCTCTGTCATGGCTTTTCTTGGTACCTCCGGGAGGTGGCACCCAGGGAAGTGTGCTGTCCCTCAGGGCAGCCTTCTGCACACGGTCATATGGTTAGACTGAACCTGCCTGTCTGGAGCCTTCTGCAGGATTTCCACACCGTCCTCCCTGGTAATTTTATAAATCATTTTTAATAACGCTTTTGGGTGTTGGAATGTGAGAGCCCTCCCTTGCTGGTTGCTGTCACGACCCCCACCCACGCCTCACTGTGGCCTGGGCTTGTCCAGGCAGAAGCACAATGCTTGTGCTTGTGTTTCCCCAGCGGCCTCTACTTGTTTCTTTAGGAATCCAGGAGGAAGCTGGTGTCTCAGGTGTCTCCTCTGCTTTGGGGTTTGAATGGGCATGTGTGCACGGTACCTTTGGTTCTGACCTTTTTCTACCTAAAAATGAATGTTCTGGAAACACACAGCTCATCATCTCTGTAACATTTGCCTCCCATGACATGATCGTCAAGGCCGTGGGTAAGGGACCAGGCTTGCTCCTCACCCGAGCTGCCCAACACCCCACGCTTCGCAAGTGCTTGTTGGATTAATAAAGAATGTGCCTTGGTGGCCCAGGTCCTGATTATCTTTTAGTAAGAGATTAACTCTTGGGCATATTTACTTTTATTTTACACATAGTTCTTTAGAATATGGTTATGTAAGCTCTCAACCTGCAGAAAGATGATTAAATGATGCGTTCTCTCCGGCTATGAAAGAAAAATGATTTATGGTGCCAGCCAGGCAATGACATGGGACCAAAAAATCACCAAGAAGAGTGTCTGGGACCTTTAAAGGCACAACAGAATGAGTATTTGGAATATTCAGTGAAGGACAAACAAGTATTGCTGATTCCTAATTGTTTCTGTACATTTAAGCCTAATGTGAGAACTGATATCTGAAACCAACTTGATAGTTACAAATATGAATTCTGGGGTCTGAATGCTGAATGGAAACTTCCGGTAGGTCCTCCATTTCCTGACCATGCAACTTTCCAAATGTTGTTTTTCCTACCTGTGCTTTGGTTTTCCCATAAGTAAGAAAGGAATAATAAAGTTTACTGTTCTTAGAATGCACTAAGACAATAATGTTAATCACGGCCATGTGTGTCCACATGGATATTACTTTAGATACAGAAAAGTGTGAACAGTATTTTAGAAAGAGTCCCATCTAAAATAAATTTTTTAAAAGAACAGGATGTGGGAAAGGAAGTTGATATTTATTTAACACCTACTGATTTTAGGTGACAGTTCCATTGCAGGCACTGCAATAGGGACTATATATAAATTTCTTCATTAAAAGCAATGCTATCATGTCTGTTTTTATTTTCCTTTGATATGTGAGGAAACTAAGGCATAAAGATCACCCCCATCTATTTATTCAATCACTCAACACCAATTAAGATTTGACTGTCTGCTATCTGGTAGCATAAAAAGCAGAGCCAACTTTGAATACAGATGCCTTCTTTCATTTCAAAATAGCATTTCAGTCAACAGGTATTTTCTATACTAGATAAGTAATTTATTGTTTTTATACATAGATATCAAGTGTAAACCTTCAGCATAACAAATTAATGTAATCATAGTTACTAAGTATGGCCAATTAATGTTCAGAAGACATCTACATATGAAAAAAGGAAATGGAAAAATATACCTAAGCCTTTCAAATATTTCAATATGCAGTTCAAATTGTGATTACTTGTCTAATAAGGTGTTTAGATTGTTCTAAGTCATGATTTCATGCCACTAAATATTTTCTTTATAAGTGAGTAAATATCCTCTGGAACCTTCAAATTTCTATCAGTATCCAAGAATTTTCTTTGTAATATTTTTTTCTAATAGAATTTAACATTCTCTGTCTTTTGCACGAGTTCTAGATTTTTAACAGTTTCGGAATTATGTGAACAAAAACCCAGATGTCAGTGCTATTTTGGTGAGACATTTAATAAATATGATGAATTGACCTACTTACATCAACTCTCAAAGCTGAGGTTACATGTCTGCTCTTGAAGGCTGCTTTGATTGCACTGAATGTTTGAGATGAGATTCAAGTGGGTTTTTTCCTACAAGTCCCACTGAGAAGGCAATTTCCTGGCTTAACTACTCTCTTAGCGAAAAATGACAGATACCAGAAAGAGAAATTTGATCCACAGAGTTTAAAGTTTTATCCATATTCATTACTTTACCATCTCATATCCAAACCATCATTGACACTGTGGTGGAAACCATGGTTTCTTAATTTCACAGTTCTCAGAAGTTAATGTGCAAGGTTCAGATACTGGCGCTTACTTAGTTCTGTGGCCTTGACTGAGGCATTTATTTAGTCAATGAGTCTCTGCTTCTTCCTTTGTCATTTGTGTTAAAATAGATCCCCCTAACAAAAAGAGGGCAAACAAAATTAATTCATGTTCATATCAGCTGTTAGCAGCTTTTAAGATTAATATGATTTAAATTTGGGAAAATAAGAATAAATGTTATAGGTTATTTTTGAGTTTCCAATTCCTGTTGAGCCCTGAACTCACGTCTCCTTGGGTCCTGTGCTGAGTTGGAATAAATGGAAGAAAATCACGGGATGCTCCAGTTCAGGAGCTGTACTTCCCCGGGAGTCTCCAGTGTGTAATGCATTGTATAAGTGATCCAGGTAGAGTGGGTGTTAGGAAAGCATTCCACTGCCTCCACTGTACTGTGAACACCTCTCTTGGCCTTATGTTTTTTTGTTTGTTAGCATGTGCTCTCCAGGAATGAGAAACAGGCAGGGAAGATTAGAGACTAGATAGATGGCTTCCAGGTCAGTGATCAGAGTAGCACGGTCTTCCGGATTGCCACAGTCACCCCATTTATCATGGGCCCATCCCAAGGTTCCTCAAAAGCATCAGCATTTGACCAGCACCAGACAGGATGGCAGAGACAGCTGCTCCCCCCACACCCCAGGGCTGGAAGATCTGCTGCCAACCCAGTGTCCCTCCACTGTGCGTCGCGGCTGGGCCTCCTGTCAGGAGCAGTGTGGCTCTCTCTCCTCTGCAGTGACAGCTTCCTGCCTCCTGCTTCCTGCTTCCTGTTTCCTTCTTCCTGCTTCCTGTACAGGGCGTCTGAGGGCACTGGTCTGCAGTCACAGTCCAATGTCTGTTCAGACAAAGACAGAGTTGGAGCCCTGGTGGGGAGAAGGAAACCTGTGACGCAGCCTGAAGATCAGCCCTGCACAACCCAGCCGGAGGTCCGCGATCCTCACTCATGAAAGCCCCTCCTCCTCTCGGCGCACCGTTTGCTCAGTATGACGACCGCTTCGCTGAGCTGAGAGTCCAAACTCACAGCTCAGTGTCCTCTTTCACCTCCACACCCTTGAGGAGGGACACGTGCAGAACTCTCCAGTCATCTTGTTGTTAAAAATCGTCGGTGCTGATTACTGCTTCATGGTTCATAGGGGTTTACGTTATGAGGCTTGATTAATACAGCAACCCAGTTAGGTACCTATGGAAAAGCTAATTCTGCTGGTGTGACTACTAATAATTCACGTCCCACCTCGCCTCATGTTGCAAATTTATGAAGTGATGGAAAGTTTAAGCCTGGGTTTTCAGACGAGTACACACAGAGAGAGCCTAAGTAGAATTAGACCATACAGGTGATTGTAAGCCAATTAATTAACCCAGATCTCTTACCTACACATTCTAAGCTTTCTCTTCCCACCTCCTCTGCTCCTCTATCCTTTCCTCTCCTCTCTTCTCTTGAGAATAATTGTTCTTGACTTTATTTTCATATTTACTTGTTCTGTTTAGACACCAGTTCAGTTGCTGAACTGTGTATTTTTAAAATTATGAATTTATTACTTATTTTTTTATTCTTCCAGTTCCAGAGAAACACAACAAAATAGTAAGAGGAGCAGGAACAAACGTTCAATGTTTTATATTAACGTGACAAGGACAATCGGTTAAACTCTTCCCATAAAGTGGTAAATAATATGTTATGCCAGGAATTAAGCTGTTTCTAAGATCTCTTAAGATAGATCTACTCTCCTTCATTCATTTTGTTGGAAGAACTTTAATAACTGGAATATCAATTACAATGTTGTTCAATTCTAATCACAAAACATAACCTGAGGCTAAACATCACTTTTGTCTATATTTCTCTTCTCTGTCTTTGTTATTATTCCTATTCACAAGTAATCTGCATTTAAAGGGCAACATTTTCTTTGAGAAGACATAAGCTGAATTTCTGTTTGAAAGGTTTATTAAATGACACAAAAGTAGCATTATGTTGGAACTCAATATAAAACCAGGTACAGGAGAGGATGGGGAAATATTCAAGGGGGGTGATCCGATAGTTACCCATATGTAAGAAAGATTAAGCATCTCAGAAATTCCTAAATATAAAGCTCAAAAACCAAAAATAAAAATAAATAATTTATAATTTTACTTAAATGTAAAATTATAAAAAATGTTTTTCATTATTAATAATACAATGAAAATGCAATAATTGGCATTTGTGAAAATCATTTTACTTTTCAAATTTTCTTTTTTTAAAATTTTATTTAAAGAGAAAAAAAGCAAAACAAAAAAGGGTAGAAATAATACAGAATTTCAAAAAAACAGTAAGAAACCACTAGTTGATAAATTACATATTGTCTTCTAAGAAATAGTTGTTCATGTTACAAAATTAAGGCATACAAAGTGGACATTCAAACAGTGAAGCTGTAAACAGTTCTGTTCAACTATCCAACAAAAGTTTAGTAATATGGTTATCAATCCTACACACTTAAACATGCAGTTATATCCTTTAGAGCACTTTCTTTTCCTCCTTTTGCTTTTTAAGTCCATTATCTGTTTAGTTGTATCATGTTTCAGCTTGCTCAGTACCTTATCGATCTGTTTTGTTGTTGTTATTTCCTTTTTAATCACCTTATATAATTCTGTTGTTTTGTTTTTGAGTTTCTCCTCACCCATGCCCCATGGATCAGCTTTGGTAGAGTTGGGAATTTTTGGAGATATTTTGTTACCTTGTTTTCTCATGTTCTATTGTTTTTTTATTTAATTTTTTTTATTAACTTGGAGGTAGTAATATACAACAAAACAGGATGGAACAAAGCCAATTGAGACAGTGTAGTGAAGTTGGTACAGAACATCACAGCAGGTTAATGGGACAACAGTAATAGGCACCACTGTATATCTTGTTACCTTCACAATAGTTGTTCTTTCAATCAGGTATAGAAAAATCAAAAGAAATACAGAATATTATAGAACTTATCAAAACAGAATATTGAATAGAGCAACACCATTAATCAGGACAAAGCAAAATGGTGATAAAAATATCTGCCTTCAAAGAGATAGTAGAAGGATGCATTACATAGGCTCAACCTCCCAAGAGAAGCCTAGATCCTTGGATCCCACTTGCTAACAGGGGCGTGGGGAGGGGTAGGTGGCGGACTGGTTGCTGGTTTGCTCAGTGCCCTAAGTTCCAACATGGCGCGGATCTCAGGAAACGCTGTTGCTTCTTGTACTTTTCAAATTTTCATCATAGCAACTCAAATGCAATTTCCAATCCTCAGATCTTATTGATAGTGATAATTCTTGGGAATTACTGAAAATTTTAATTGTAGCTCTGATAGATACAGAGGAATCCAGAGGAAAGAATTTCAGTGTTTCTTGAAAAAAAAACCTCCCCAGGGGAAATAATGGACAGTGACATGGACAAGGTCAGAGGACTCATCCTCCTTTGCTGCTTCATACAGAAAATGAATCTGTTTGTCTCATGATTTTCTCTTTTACCTCATTTTTTAGGTACTTGGGCCAATAATATCCTGTACTCTCCTCATAAATTTCACAAAGAAAGGGAAAAATTGAGAAGCCAGCATTTCCTGATGTAATAAATCACACAATGAGGAATTTATGTGACTGTCACCCATTGTCCTTCACTTTGATATTTTTTCCTCTTTCTGTCTGCGTGTCCCTCACCACCTACTGCACTTCCCCACACCTGGTAGTTCTCTTAGTTGAACAAAGAGAAGGTGAGTCAAAGAGACACCAAAATGCAGACTCATCAGCCATTGACTGTATATTATGGGCTCATCTACTGATAATTGAAATGTGGCTAGATTTTTTCCACATTTTTCAGAGGGACAAATATATTACTGCCAAATAGACATTTTGCTAATAAAAAAAATTGGCTCAGAAAACAACAAATTATAAAGAAATTGTATCCTTGCATAGAAAATTATATGGAAAGTCAAATCTTACCAAGTGTCATATTTTGTGGTTCTTCTAATAATGGAATAAGACAAGATGGTCTTCAACTCATTTTTACTTAACATTTAAAAAAATTTTTTGTACTAAGGCCTTGGATCTGTACATAGGAAAATTCAGATTTAGAAAATAAAAAACTGGATCAGCATTTTTAATCCAAAAGTGGGTAAAGAAGAAAACCTAAAAATTGTTTAATTATATGACTATTAATCATTTAGAAAGTCAAAAATAGAAATTTAAAAAGAATCAATTCTAATTTTTCAGAATTTTAAATTCTGTATCAGTCATTCCACTTTAAATGGAATACTGGCTTCTTGTTATGATTTATACTAAAATGATTCTTTGTTCTTTACAGAGAAAAGAAAATAACCCTACATTTAATAAGATTTCAAGAATAAGATTTAGAGATGATCCAACTTTTCTGTATTTCTTATAAGTTGGAAAAGAATATTTGTATAAAGAGTAAGATGATTACCTAATTCTTACAAGAGACTGATATCACCAACTTTCCTATTCAAGATGGAGCCGGGAGCTGGGAATGTAGCTCACTGGTAGAGCACTTGTCTAGTGCCCACAGGCCATGGGTTCGATTCCCAGCACAAAAACAAAGCCCCTTAGAAATATCTCATCATCCAGACAAAGTCTTGCGATAAAGTCTAAAGTCTACCTTGGTGGAGAATAATTTGACAGTTCAAAGATCAGTCATTTGCCTGTCAAGTTCAAACTCAGACCAGACAAGAAGATCAAGACAAACAGGAAAGATACAGTGTACCCACTCTACCTCTATTCGGTTTATGCACTTTGCAGCAAATCAGTCTTTCTCCCCACATTCAGCCCAAGGTAGACTGACTCATTAAACCATTAATTTGACTACACCTGACCATTCTAACTCCTGTAAACTGGGGCTTTAAAGACTCCAAGCTAGAGAAGACTCAGGTCCTACAGGAACCTGTTGGTGATGCTAGTGTAATCTTCCAAATTCAGAAAGTCCTAGAGTTTAATTCATTTCAGACTGTTTCTTATGTTCTGGAAGGTTCTGTCTGGGTTATCTGCTGTAAGTCCAAAAACACCCAGGAGTTGGATTTTACATCCACCGAATCCATCTAACACGTGCTGATGAAGTAACAGCTGCTATTATTAGGCAAAATGTTTCATTCCTACCCTAATGCTCAGAATACACAAAAATATATTAGTTAACCAGCTCACTATCTTTTGTCAAGTTGAAGAATTTAAGAAAACTTGGATAAGAACTTGTTGGACAAATGTGAGTTCACAGACATAAAAATATTAATTTAGTTTTGACATTAATGTTTGCAGAGTTCTCAAAATGTATGCTCATGAGAAAAGCATGGGCAAAAAATTGACAATATTAAAATAATTTATGACAAGTGAAGATAAAAAACACATGCTTCAGGAGACTGAGAAATACATCATTGATTAAAAGTAGAGAGTTCAAAATGTCTTCCAAGAAGTTCACACAGATCCTTCCATAACAAGGAAATGCCAGGTGAGAAATACCAAGTTATAGTCAACAGTGAAGACAGAAACACATTCTTTTCCAATTGGGTACCTGAGAAGCCTTCAGGGAGGGAACAAAGAACACCAATAAGAAGGAGGAGCAGTGTCTATACTCTACCACGGCTGCTCTGGACCAGTGGGCCAGTTAGGAGGTGGCCTAAGACCTCTCAGGGGTAAGGAAACTCCATCCACAGAGGTCACTTCCAGACTCAAGGCTAAGTATGCTTGGCGGTGCAGACCCAAATGCATACAGCATTACCCATGCCACAGAATTTAAAGGACCGACATCTGTAGCCAAGTCAGCATAGTGGCGGTTTAAGAACCTTGTTTGAGATATCATATCTAACTATTCTAAGTCCTGAAACGTGAGTTTTTCAGCACCTAAACTACTGGCAAATACAGTCCATGTCATTTTGGAAGAATGACTTCCTTAAACTGGCACCATTAACACATCATGGTTTAGACGACTTATTTTTAGAGGATTTTTACTTGGGTTCAGCAGTCAGAGGCAGTGATTCCCTTATTCATCCCACAGACTGCCCTGTTACCCAGCATCAAGAAAGAAGCACAAAGCATGCTCTGGCCGACTTTGGGTTTGCTAACTTCGTGAAAATTGGGGCGTTTCTCAGGGAAAGGACCAAGAAGCATTACACAATTAGATGTACCAAATTTTCTGCTTAGCAACAACCTTGTGTAAGCAAAAAATGTATTCAGCTTTGAGTCTTTCTTATGAGCACTACAGAGGCTTTTGGAAGCCTAGAATATCTCTGAGCCACCTAGGCATGCTAATTTACAGGGCTAAAAAAGCAATATGCTAATTTTTGTAAACAGCCACTCTTGGGACAAATTCTGAAATACTATGATGAGACAGAAAGAGAGAGTACATCTCTGTTATTCTTGAAAAAACAAAGCAACGGATCGCAATATTCTAATTAAGTGGGGTTCTCTGGAAATCTTACCTCATCCATAGGGCTGGTATTTTTCAAAATGCTGATTGGGATGTGAAGTTTTTGTGGCTCTCTGAGAGAAGCTTAAGGTTTTGTGTTTCTATGGTACTGTTTTCCCTCTCCTGAAAATATTTTTGGTGACCTACTTCAGGAGAACTCTTTGAAAGAAAGAGAAAGCAACTTGGAAATCTTTGCCAACAAGCGCCCAACAGTTCAGATGGTTTACTGAAGCATCACTGACGTCTGTTCCTTCTATTTGTATCCTACACTATTAGAGAAGAGGAATTTATTATTATGTAAAACTGTGTGTGAATTCTGAACAGCTCTAATTTCTAGAATTCCTCTTACAAGAATTCCTCTTTTAAAATCTGCTTTTTATAATATTTGTGCTTTCTGTTCTATTAAATATGATAAAATGTAGTGTAGTCTCTTGCCTGTCTAGCAATCCCCTCAGGACAATGATGAAAAATTCCTATTCCCCATGTATCAGCCTGTTCTCTTTATTTTGTATCACTCCAAATGCATGTGGCAATTTTTGTGATTGCTGACTTTTCTTTAGTCCTCAACAGAATGCTGTTTCTGAAATGCTGCTCAGTCACTTTGCTTGGTCTGCAGAGTTTCTTTGCACACACTGGGCACTCAGCTCTCCCCATGGCATGGCTGAGTCGCGTTCCAGCCCGGGTGGAAATTTCGGTCAGTCTCAGGGCACCAGAAGTGAGGGCAGCGTGAAACCGGGAATGAGAGGGCGCTGCGCAGCAAACGCAACGCAGAGGGAGACGCTCGGTCCAGGCAGCACTGAGCGGGCTGGCCCGGCGCCCTCTCCTCCAGTGCCAAGGGCGCAGAGACGGCGGAAGTTCTCCACTCACAGGCCACCTCTGGTCCACTCTGTGCGTCCCAGGCCACCAGTGAGTTGTCCGGGCTGCGTCCTCCCTCTGCTGCCATGATCCTTGGTGCGTGACACACCTTTCTCATACTTCGTTCCCTGATATTGTGCAAAAATAAAGTACAAGAAACTTCATCTTGGGCTCTCGGCCGCTCGATTTGAAAATCAGTTCACGTCATTTATGACATCCACAAACTAGGGTGAGATTATACTGTGTAAAATCAATATTTAAAAATCAATTTTATTTCCATTTACTGGCAGTGCTAAATTAGAAATTAAAATCTAAAAACAGGAGTCATTTATAATAGCCTCCAAAAAATAAGTCATCACATATAAACTAATAAAATGCAGGAAATATCTGTATGCTGAAATTATGCAACACTGATTTGAAAATCAAAATACTTAAATAAATGACATTTCTTCAAAAGGCATTTTTCTTTTGCTTAAAGAGGTTTGCTTAAAATATTTCTTTTAGTGTGAGTTGGCTAGTTGAATTCTCTCAGCCCTTGAATGCATGAAAATAATTTTGCCTTCTTTTAAAAAAAAATTTCCCTTGGTGAAATTTTAGTCTGCATTTTTAGTACTTTAAATATGTACTGTATTCTATCCTTCTTTCTGAAGACAAATTTGCCATCACTACTCTCAACTTTGTTCCTTGGTACAGTACTGGTCTCTCTTAACAGAAATCTATCAAGATTTTTCACAACTGCTTTTTAATCATCTATAAGTTATTTGCCTTACTATAATTCTAAGTTAAAATTTTTCTTAAAATGTGAAGTTCTTTCAGCCAGCATCTCTTGCTTTTTCCCATCCTCTGAACTCCAATAACAATGATCGTGGATCCTTTGACATTTTGCAAAGACCACTGACATTCTGACCACTCTTTTTCCTCTCTAGATACTAGTTTATATCGCTGTCTTTTCCATGGCAATCTTTTCTAAATCCATTCTGCGATATCCAATCAGTTATCAATTCTACCCAGTGTATTTTTTCTCTCATTGTAGACTTTATTTCTAGAAGCCTTTCTTGAGTCTTTTTGAACTTCTGTGACTCTACCTAACATTTATATATACAGAGTGAAGCTCTAGCTTTCAATATCTTTACCTACAAATTCTGCATTTGCTTTATCTCTGGGTAGATTTTAAGTGATTATTTCCCTACTCGTTATGGATTATAGATATCAACTTCTCTTAGTTTCTTCTTAAATTTCAGACATTCAGAACTTACCCTGTTTGATGCTAGATATTTTTGTATTGCCATAAATATTCTTGATTTATTTTCCTCTGGGTTTCAGTTACTTAGAAACCGATTCCCTTGTATCTTATTTTCAAGCTTTGCTTTCCCGGTCCAGATTAACCTTTAGTCTAGGGCTGTCTGCCTCTAAGGAACAAGCCACTGCATACTCTATTCAATTTATCGTAGATTTTTCCACTCTGCCAGGAGGAAAATGCCCTTCTCTGGGTGCTGCAGGGCTGCCAGCTCCCTTCCCTTCAATGCTTCTGTTTTTCTCAGGTGGTTTCCCTGCACGTGTGAACCGGTCATGCTTCAGCTGAGTGCTAAGGGTCATGCTCCACACCTCTCAGCCAGGCAGCCCTCTCCTCTCCAGTCCTCTACCTCTGCTGTCCAGCTGCCTCCGCTTGCCCAAACAGTCGGCTCCACCTCATCCACTCGGGGTCTCCTGGGCGCTCCCTGCTTCCTCGTTGTGTGGAGCCAAAAGCTCAGTCTCTACCAAGGAACTCAGCTGGGCAACTGAAGCCTCCTTCATTTGTTTCCAGGATCTCAGGGATCACTGTGCCATACTGTCTAGCGTCCAGTGTCTTAAAAACCAGTGTCTCCTGTATTTTGCTCATTATTTGATTAAATCAGGCCCAATGATAAATCTGATCCCCGTAACTTCATCTTGCCAGAAGCAAAGTCTCAAGGGAACCACTCAAAGAGCTTTGTACAGTCTTTACTTCCAGTTTTATCCTTCTTAAATTTTATTAAGCAACTTTCTTGTTTAAAAATTTCTGTCGTTCTCAATGGCCTCAGACTAGTCCCCAAATATCTATTTTTAGAAAGTAGCAAGGACTGTGGCAAAATGGGAAAACTAAGAATAGTAATTTGTGTTATAAACCCACTTTATGTGAAATGGAACATCAAAATATGTTCGGTATAAACATAATTGCACAGTTGAATAAATTATCACAAAGTAAGAATCTGTTTAACATCAACAAATTAAGGAATCAATCGCTGCCATCTCCTCAGAAACTGCTCACAAATCCCTGGCAAGCCACACACGTGCACACACATTGTACTTACTTCTCGTCCTCTTCCTCAGTAATTGCTGTAAATTCTACAGAGTTAGCAACACAGTACGATGTGGCGGGTGGGGACCTTGCTGAACTGGCTGGGGCACCTCCCTGGGAAGTTTTACTTAGGGTCAGAAAGAATGAATAGGAGGGATCTGAGGAAGCAGGATGTAGTTTAAAAAATTTGCGCTTTTCTAAGATGAAGTAACTGTTGGCTAATTTAACAGATCATACACATGCAAACTGGTTCACATATGTGGGAATGAAGAGGGAATAAGATTATGAAAACTATTAAAATTATCATAAAATATAAAATGCCATTGATATTCAATTTAAAACTACTAATACAATAGATATTTTTCTAGGAAACATTGAGCTGTTATTATTTAAAAAAAGGAAATCAAGTATCTGATTACACAATTAATTATGAAAGTTTAATGTTCTTAGGAAAATTATTCAAAAAGTTATCTTAGTTTCAGTGATTTTATCAATGATTTCTTTCAGACTTTCAAGAAACAGATAATTTTTATTCAGTAGTAAACTCTGAGGCTTAGAAAATGGCTCCAGTTTATCTTATGAAGTTTTAACAGTAACATAAAAATCTATACATTAATCTCAGAAAGGTTAATAAATATATTAGAAAATTTTACATCAAATTAAATGGAATATGACTAACAAGGAATTATATCATTACTAAACAAATAATAATATGTCTATTAATATACTTAATTATATTAACAAATGTATCAAAATCGGTCAATAATAAATATTGATTTATTAATTTATTAAACATTTTTTGAAAGACTTAATATATGGTAAGTACCATTTAAATTCTGAAGATACAGCATAAACAATGCAATGTCCCTGTCATCATACAATTTAGATAATAGTGAAAGACACTAAACATCTTTTAAGAATAAATATTATACTGCTATGTAATCTAAGAGCTATGGACAAAATTATAACAAAGTGAGGGAAAAAGAGAGCCCAAGAAATGGGCCACCACCTTCCTGGAGAAGCTGGTCTTCAGGGGGATCTGAGGGTGACACAGAGCAGCCAGCCACGGGGCTGTCTAAAGGAAGTTCTCAAAGAAAAAGTAAATATAAAAGTTTGTAGGAGGAAAAGACCGAGTACCTCTCAGGGGCCACAGGAGAGTCACACTGGTAGACGGGAGTAGGGTAGGCGGAAGGGATGTGCGATGAAGCCAACAAGAAGGCAGGAGGTGGGGGTCCCATTCCATTCACCCTCACTCGGTGTCCCTGGCCACCAAAGCCTTCACGGGTGACTATGGCTCAGCAACGGGCAAGGGGCAGTGGTGACCACACGCCTCCCCAGAGGAGCCTCTGCCAGGAAGTCACAATGTCACATCCACTTTCACACAGGGATGGACGGTGCAGCCTCGTCAAGTGCTAGAGGGAGGACGACGGGGAATAGGATGGAGAGTGCAAATCTGCCTCACAAATGCCTTGAGAAGAAATGAGACTACTGATTTAACAGCTACTGGATCCAGTGGGAAGAGACCATGGCAGCTTCTATCGGGTAACGGCGGGGAGGGAGAGCGATGGACACAAGAGAGACGTCAGTCAGAGCAGGGGGCCGCAGATGAGGAAACTCCTCAGACACGCATGCAGAAGAGCAAAGCGCAAAACTTAAGCACCATACAGACTGGGTAAAGCCTTAATGGTTTTTCAATGTAGAATATTTCTAACTTTTTAAGGGTTTAGCTGGGCTAACCAAACAATGGTACTCAGATTAGAGAAATAAAAATAAACCATTTATTCAGAAAGTTATCCATTCGTTTTTTCCCCTCAATTAAAAAAAATTAAATCATCTATTGTCAAAACTCTTTTCTATTTAAACAGCATTGAGAAGAATATTTAGAACATTAATCCAGAAATCAAATTAAAGAACTAAGCTCTAAATCTCATTACAGAAATAAAAAGCAACGATTCCCTTCAGGACTCCTCACAAGGCTTCATTATTAACGTGATCCAAGAACAGAGCTAGAACTTGGAAAACATGGTGGGATTCCAGTAAATTCACAGTGGACACGTGATGCATGGGTTTATGCTTCTAAATACTAAGCCACGGAATTAGTCCCTGAAGTAATATATTATTTAAACTAGAGGGAACACAGTGTTTGTGGTCAATATATTCAAGAATCTAAAAGTGAACGTTAATTCAGCAATTGAATGTGCTTAGGTTACTTATGCCGTATAAATTCAGTTCTCCCTGGCAGGCATAGAGGGGTGTTGGTGGCACCGCTGCTAAAATCCCATGTAGGGAAAATTCCGAGGCAGCGCTTTCTCGTCCTGGTCACAGACTTGCTTTACCACTACAAATTCTTGTGAAATAAAGCAAATTCTTTTCCATTTGGATTTGATGCTGTAGGGATTTGTAAGCATCTGTTTATTTCTCAGTTGAGAATCGTATCACAAACCTGAATAGAATGTGGCTAAAAGTTGACAAAATACCTAATTTATGCAACTTTCTGAGTGTGTTCTGTGGTCCACATGTTAAGCTAAGTTGTTTCACATATGAGACGAGTATGTACGCAATTCCCTTCAAATATTGCGATTTTTATAAAGACAAAAATCTGGCAGACACATGGGGAAAGTATCTCCCCAAATGCAAACTTCGGAGCATCCTTAAATGATGGCACCATGACATTCATTTTATATTATTCATCAGCATCTTTTTCATCTTCAAATCACAGTGAGCAAAGCTACAAAGTATGTCGTGTATTTTTAAACTCAGAAAACTTATGGTTTTCATGCTTAATGAAGTACAAAAATCTACAGTAGAAAACTATTTTTCTTTAAATTTTATTTGCTTTATTTTACAATAATATAGAATACTTAGTATGTTTTAAGACTGCTAATAATTAGAGTATCTGTACCATATTTCTAGCTGTGCAGACGCTCAATATTTCTATATACTTCATCTCTTTGTAGATGTTTCTCCCAAACAACTCACAGTTTTTTTCCCAATGAAAAAGTGAGCTTGAAACAACTACCATCTTACAAACCAGCGTCTCACACCATCACAGAATGAGATCCTGACGGGAAGGAGGCTACAGAGGAGGGTCTATTGAGAACGTAAGGACAGTAGCTCCTGCTGGCTTTGGTCCTGCCTCCACTAGCGGGGAGCTGGAACACAGTGATCACCTGTCATGGGTGGCTCTGTGGCTTGAGCGTGATCCACTGGGTTTAGGCTTTGTAATCTGAAGTCTAAAGAAAATCAGCTACTCAGCTGGAGTGCAAAGGAAACCAGTTCCTCTGGAGTTCTGCATTCCCCAAGTCCAGCCTGAAGGTTTCAAGGAATTGTCAACTGACTTAGCATAGGCTGCATAAAAAGTTTCTTTCCTGGGAGGAAAGAGTCCTATTTTCCCATTCTTATCCTCTTTTTCCTTTTTCCTGTTTGCTTTTACATCTCTAAGCTTAACTTGCTTCTTAGTCTGATATATCTCTCTTAATTTAGTGTCCACGCTATTTTCTTGATGTCTAGCTCGTGTACTCTCAGGCCCTGGGCCTCTACAAAAGCAGCTGGGCCTTCTGCATGTGGAAAATTAAAAACCCCCTTTCTATGCACTCCTGTCATTTTCTTTATATAGAGCATAAAGATGGAGGTAAAGCGCCATTCGGCAATGGTAGTTGTGGTAGTCTGTCCTTCTGGTAAATGTTGAAATACAGCAATGTTCCAAAGTAGGTGAATGCTCTTTTGAAAATTCTGTTTAAATAAAATTAGTATGGTAAATTCAATGTGTAACAGTAAGCCACAATGGTGAGGAACAAGCAATATAAATGAAAACAATTTCAAGAAAATTTGGAAGATACTGCATTTGGGTGGCCAGTAAAATGAAAGCAAGAGGAATTTCTTGGACAAAGGGGTAAAAAGCCACTATTGTCCAGGTATACAGGAGATTTCAGATTGATAGAGAACAAAAAGCTTTGCTCAGTGGAGAAAGTGCCTGCCTGGTAAGTGCAAGGCTGTGAGTTTGATCCCTGGTACCCGTGCCCCCCCCCCCGAAATCAAATCGTGTCCTGGGGTAATATTTAAAATCTCATACTGAATGTAACCACAACTCCCGAGCGTATTTTTGTTGCCTTATATGTAAAGAGCTGAAGTTGTCTGGAGCACACTGTAAGTGAAGCCAAATGAATGGGATACTTTTCTTGCCCTTGAATTGGTGAATAAAAGTGAAGTCTGAATACAAAAAAATACCCTAAACTAACCAAACTAAAAAGAATTGCAGACAATCAGAATGCCTATTGCAGGAGTTATTAAGTGCTGGCTGAAGTCCCACTCTCTAGTTAGTGTAGGGAAGGGAAAAAAAAAAAAAAGAAGATACTGGAATCCAACTGTTGGAGTTGAAAAGATTATTTTTCTTTCCTCTCCTGATGCTAATTTTGAGGGGAAGAGGATGCAAGACTATTAATCACATAATAGTACTTGTGAACAAAAAGATAAATTATTCATGAGCTTATAAAATGTACTTGTTAATCTTCTTCAGTATTGATTTAAACTAGGAAAAAAGAAGGGAGAAATTGAGGAGAAAACAGAACACTGTGGCTGTGGAAAGACATACTATCACCGGGAGGACCAGGAAGGAGGTGGGCCAGGAAGATCCGGAGGAAGGCAGCCATTCTTGAGCCATCGGGCCAGTTCTAAGCCTCAAAAGGTCACCTACCTTTGCTGTGAGTAGACCAACTATAGCAGTTACAGTGGCATGCCAGCTGTGTCAGCTTTGAGATTCACCTATGGGACTGACTGGCAGAAGAGACTTAGCAGTGTCTCTGGGTGGGTGATAGAGGTGTGACCTTAGGTACTATATATGGCTGATGGCCCCTTCTTCTCTAGGGCCATCCCAGGCTACCCTCAACTATGCAGTTCAGATCCATCATGATGATGTTCCTGCCTTGTAGCCTGCCACCCATGGACTGAATCCCCCAAACCATGAGTTCAATTAAACCTCTCTTCCTTTGTCAGAATGGGTATTGTGTTTAGCAATGGGAAAGCTAATACAGAGGACAATTTGGGGTGAACTGTCATGCAGGGCCTATGAGAAGTGATTAGGAAAAAGTCAAACTGTACCTGAAGCTTCACTTAAGACACCTTGAGTTGGAAGATCCCGCACACACACAAACATTCCACACACACAAAGTGTGTTCCAGAAACACACTTGCCCTAAAGAAGAATCCTCAGCAATAGTCAGGTTTATCTGGTATAGTGTAGAAAGCCAAAATCACAGGCAATGTGCTTGTGTTATAAACATTTGCCCTTTTCTTTCTTTTTTTAAATTTTAAAACAAAAAATGCAAATGTATATTACTAATTTTAAAACAAAAAAAATTTTTAAACCAAAAAAAAAAGAATAAAAATGATGATACAGAATTTCAAAACAAAAATACTATTTTTACAGTAGTTTTTAGGTTCAGGGTAAAACTGAGAGGAAGGTGCAGAGATTTCCCATACAGTCAGCACCAGCCTTTCCTCCATCCGCCTGCCCCAGCTAGGGCGGTGCATCTGTTACCACTGACGGGCCAGCACTGGCACATACCAGCTGTCAACATTCACAGTTTACAAAGTCTAGGCTCGCGCCTGACGCTGTGAATTCTGTGAGTTTGCACAGTCAGTGCTTTTTCCCATCCCTATAGCTTTTCTTTTTTCCGTTTGCAGAATGTCGTATACTTAGAACCATACCGTATGTAGCTTTTTTAGACTGGCTTTTAAAATGTAGTAATATATATTTGAGTTTCTTCCATATCTCTTCATGGTTTCATTGCTCACTAATTGTCTCATTACAAATAGAGGATTTTGTAATGAAAAAATCCTCTATTTTCTAGAGAATCAACAGTTTATTCACCCATATACTTCCTAAAGGACATCTTGTTCTCTGCCAAATTTCAGTAATTATGAATAAAGCTGTTTAAACCTCATCTTCTAGGAGCCCCGTGCTTTTGCTTACATTTAGGCTCATGATGCATTTTGACTTTATCCTTGTAAAATGTATAAAGCCTATTTCTAAATTTTTCTCCTGTATGTGTATATGCAGTTGTTCCGGTACTATTTTTAAAAGACTATCTGATATAAATTTGAGAAAAATTGTTAGTTAATGCTGATTCAAATATTTTTATCTTTGTTCCTCTCTTTCTTCCCTTTACATATGTTACCTCATTCGTAGTTACTCTTCAACCCATCCTTGAATATTCCTCTATTTTTTCTCTCTGTTTCCTCTGCTTTTCATTTCTGTTCCTGTTCACTTACCCTGCAGCTCAGATTCTTTCTTTGGCTCTGTCTGCCCTGCTAATAGGTTCCTCAAAGATTGTCTTCATTTCGGTTATAGAATTTTAATCTCTCATATCCCATTTGGGTTATGTTTTTGGACTTTCCTGGTCATACTTTGCCTACCTGTTCCTTCATGTTTCTTTGTCCATTATCTTTTAGCATCTTAATCAGAATTTTTAAAAAATTCCCAATATGATCATTCCCACATCTCTGCTATGTCTGATTCTAATGCTTGCTATGGCTCTTCAGCTTTTTCTTTTAGTATGTCTTGTCATTTTTTCCTCTCAGTAGGAGAATATAATGCACTAGGTAAAAGGAACTGATGTAAACAGGCCTTTTGGAATGGCATAGTAAGACATGGGGAGAGAGGAAATGTCTATATTCCTCTGATTAAGTCTCAGTCCTTTAGTGCCTGCTCTTAAAAGCTGTGTATTTCCCGTCACCAGTGTAGGAGCCTGGAGTGGCCTAGAGTTGGGTATTTCCTTTCACCGTGTAAAAGGCTAGAGCTGCATGGAGCCGGACGGGGCCTTTTCCCCATTCATGTAGGGCTTGGTAACATGGTTAATTAGTTCCTCTGGAAAGCAGACCTTGCTAGGAACAGAGTACTCTGGTGTGTTTCCCCTCCCCCACCAGAAGGACTGGGGGATTTTTCTGCAACAATTACAATGAGAAACTTGTCTCACTCACAGAGGCAGACTCATGAAAGCATGGGGAACTCCATTATCTGGGCTCCATGGAGCCCTGCACTCGGCCTTACCCACATTCTGAGCTTCCAGTAGCTCATCAATTACAGTTCAGTTTCCGCGCCCAGCCCCGGTCCCCAGGCCCTTTTCTCTCAGGAGCCTTAGCTGCGGTAGGCTGTGACTCCTGTACTCACCCCCATGACTCCACAGTTTTGGGGTCACCAGCCTAAGGGTACCCTCACCTGTGCCGTAGATCCAAAATGAGCTGCTGACTTCTCAGTCTGCTCAGCTCTGGATTTGGAGGGATGTGAAGTGGCGAGGTCTAAGCTCCTCACACAAACAGCCAGAAAACTGAAGACACTGTTCCTCCTTTTAACAGAAGGAAAAAAATCAGAAAATGAAGGGAGGAAACAATGAAAGAACCAAGCACTAAGAAAAAAATGAAACATTAAGAAACTAAGAAGAGATTGACATTTTAAAAGGAATAACTGTTTATACTTAAAAGTGGCCATAAAGGTATAGAATTTGCCAAAATACTCATAAATGAAGAAATGGACAGGTAGTGACTGGGAAACTGGTGAAAGGCTCATGGTGGCTTCTCCAGTGCAGACTTTCAATACCCAAACACGTTTAATGTGTGTGTATGGCTGAAATATAGAAGTATTATGACTAAGAATGCAGAGTGTTTTGTAAAATATCTTTTACTCATGAAAGGTGTTTTGATTTTTTATATGTTCATTCTATAAATTAGAATGCAAGCAAACTCTAAACTATACAACAGCATTGGAGTCTAAATTTTGGAATGTGCATTTTGTTCTAAATTGTTCTGAAAAAACTCAGTAGATCAATTTCCACATGTTAGCTTTAGAAAAGGTAGAAACACATGTATACAGAGCTTGTGCGTACATGTAGGTAAACATAGTCTTATTTTTCAGACTTCTTTTTAAAAGTTTTTATTAGTCCATGTGTACTGTATGTAACATATCTTTAGGTTATACAAGACAAAAACTAAAACAAAAAACAAAGGCTGCCATGACAACGAATTTTGTTCTCCCTGGGAATTGTGAATAACGGCTCCTGTCTTATTCTAGACTCTGTGAAAGGCCTGTCCTCACTTATTAAAAATAACGACTAGTGGCTCTTAGAGCAATAGATTATGCTTTGTGAAAATGCATGGCAAGACTTCATTCTTCTGAACTGTGATGTTTCAGAGACTCTTAGGGTTCTTTACAGCACACATAGCATGGAGGGTCATTTAACCAAAGTTGCCTGCTCCAGTGAAAAGCCTGGCCAAACACTAACGTGCTAAACAAGGAAAAAGTAGTAAAAAAAAAGAAAAAAAAAACCCTAAGAAATAGTTGCAAGTTAAACTACTGCGATTCAAGTAAAGTTAGACATTAGGCAACATATTAAATATACTGGGTCTATTTAAGTAAGCGATGATTTCCTAGCTGAGTTGTCATGAGTCACTTATTTTTGAAGGACATAGTTGTTGCATTACATTCTAATATAATAGATGACCTCAGTGGGAGAGCCTTGAGTGTAAAGAACAGTAAGAGGTGTTGACACGCGATCCGCACGCCTGGTCACATTATGAGTTGTCACTTCCTAGTCCTGTCCTCTACATGCCATTGCTGTAATGCATGCCTTGTTCTGAGCCCTCTGCAGCCTGGCTGTCTTCTCCCCTGGGGCAGCTGGCACCCTCCCACTGTAAGACGAGATCTCTCCACACCAAGTCCTCACAGCAGCGGCCCAGGCTGATGCACCCTGCAACAGTTCCAGCTCATGGCAATCACTTGCCAGCAAGTTCCAAACTGTGTCCAGTTGTTTTCTCAGCCTGCGCTGTGAGCCCTGGCCCCAGGGCTCTGAGCTTTCATTTTCTCCCTTTAAAGTGGTTGTGGAGGCCTCGGCCGCTGTGGAGCCCCGAGGAGGCAGCTTTGCCTGCAGGTGAGTCTGGTTCCTCCCAGGTCTCCATTAATGAAATCAATCCCCAGCGACACATGACTCGCAGCTCGATGGGACCTGACAGTGTGTGTTCAGAAACGTGAGCCAGCGGACACGAGAAGAGCCGTGAGGGATCAGACACATCTGCCGCATCTGCTCGGCCTCGGGCACCGGGTTTTCCTCCAGTGCCTCCCGAGACCCGCGCTGTCTTTGAGGTTGACAGCCTCACTCATGACCCGAACATCTTCAGAGAAAACAGGGCTACGTGGGAAGCGATCATGTAAAGCAGCGTTCGGTGAAAAGCACAATCCGACCAGAAAGCCTTTCAAACAACCTCATGATAACACTTCTTTCATGTTTTCCCAGGGAAGAAAAGACCTAATGTGAGTGATAAATGATTTACGGATTTAAAGCTCCTCTACCTGGGCACTTAGATTATAATTAGTCTGTGGCGTATTCCAGTATGGAAGAATTTTATGCTTAGCGAGTCTCAGCCTCCTGTACCACCAACCCGTTACATCGAAGTTCACCGGCTCCAGTGCTGAAGTCTCACCTTCCTAATGAGTGTAGCCTTTGAGTCCTCAAAGTGGCACTGAGAAGTACTGGAAAAATGCTAGAAACTCAAGTGCAGTTGTAAATATTTTAATTTAAATATTTTGATTAATTTTATTAATCAGTGCATAAAGTTCACCATATTGTATACCATTTAATAATCTATTTGGAATAGCTAAAATTTTACTATCTCACTGGTCAGTTCTGCCCCTTGTGCCCAAAGTTAAGCCATGAAGAACATGAAGACTCCCAAAAGATATAGCTAAGTTCACATCTCCATGCAAGTTCCTCTATTCTGGCAAGCAGAAAAGCCCCATTGAATTTACTGCAGCGGCAGGACCAGAGTCTGTGCAATTTCATCAGGATTTCCCAGCAGTCTCTGCAGACCTTCAAGATGTCAGAGGAGATAAATGGATCTCATTGTGTTACTGACAATTAGACAGGAAACAAAAACTACCCCCTCTTTGATATTTCCAGCAGTGTCTCTTTCTTGTCTGCATCTCTAGGCTTAGTTCCAAGGAGACAAAGATTTTCCTTCTCACGAGAGCACCTCCCCAACCTAGGAATTCAAATCCATCCCTACAATCATCGTCCCTGATTGCACAGTATCTTTAATCCACTACAGATCTTATCTATAGCTCCAGTATTTGAAAGGAAGTCTCAAGTGACACTAAATTGTAATCAGCTCCTCCATCACTCTTCCCAAAACTCCATTAAGCAATCTTTCCACAAATTCCAGTCAACCCATGACATCAGGTCTTCAGATTGTGCCACCCATCTTCTTCATAACGATGCTGAGTTAAATCAGCCCTCTGTGATGCACTGTTTGGTGGTGTTTGTGTTAATCTCTTGAGAAGGTTATTCCAGATTTCCAATGTGTTTGTCATTTTCTGTGACTTAGAAGTCCAACTTTGCTATTCTAGGCAGAAGCGTTTCAAGTTTTCTTGCCAGGGATGTCTTGGAGTTACATGGTTTCTTGATTCTGGAAATAATTCCCCCAAATAAGCCTCTCCATGTGGAGTCCAGAAGTTCTTGACAGAGTCATTTGCCCTCTGACTCTCCTGCTATTGAGACATTCTTGAAGAAAGTTTATCACGAAAGCACCCGAGGTTATTGCTAAAAGTGTGGCTTCCATGAACCACACGCTCCAAGGTTTCCAGGATGAAAGGTCAGACAAGAAGTGGAAAACAGACTCAATCATCCAGATGTGTTCAAATCAAGGCTTTAAATGTAACAGCAAAACAATTGGGCTTTGATTTCTCTGACACTTCAGTGCCAATGGGTTAAAGCATTCATCTCCTGCATGGTACCAATTCATCTTCCCAGTTTCTGAAAACAGAATGATTGCAAATTTGGAAAATGGGAGCATTTTCATATTTAAAGAATCAATTATCACCTTGCTTTTAGGAAATGAAGGGGTACATGATTACTTGCTTTGATTTTTGGGGGTCAGCTTTATTAAACTACAGTGAAATACATTTCACTAATTTTGAATATGCCATTAGATAAGTTTTGAGAAATACACACAATTCTGACCACCATGATCACGATGTAGACAGATTTCCTTGTACTCCTTAGCAGCCAGTTTCCTCCCTCCCCATCATGAGCACTGGAAACCACTTTGCTTTCTATCACTCCTCTTTTTCCTTTCCTAGACTTGGATAAAAGTGGGATCATATAATGTGTACTCTTCCTGCCCAAAATCTCCCACTTCGTAACACTTTGAAGATGTGTCCACGTTGGTGGGAGAGTCTAATTCATTCGTTATGTTGGTGTCATGGCAATGACTGTTCTTCTAGCTTACCTCTAAGTGCCTTGTTTCCTAAATCAAGATTAACCTTGATCCAGAAGAGCTGACGGTGAGAATGCACATGCCCATGACAGAAACCTATCCACAGGGATGTGGCTGAGTGTCCTGACCCCGCGGGGAGGAGTGCACTCTTGGCTCCGGGCCTTGCCAAGCTCCAGGCTGACCACAGCAGGTGGTGTTGCTCTGGCCCCAAGTCAACTGGCTTCTGGCCAGTGAGAAGTGAGATGTCCTAGGGCAGAGGAAGGCAGTCACCACAGTATTTCTTTCCCCAGACTTTGCTTTGGTAAGCTCTTTTCATAAAGGCTACATTTCCTCTTTGGCATCCAACAAACCCACCGTGGTTCCAGTTTCCATCACGTCACCCCAACCCGTGGATTTCAGCGACACCAGTTTATTTCATTCTGTGGTCTTGCAAGCCTAGTTAATGAAGACTCTCTCTACTGCTAATTTCTGTGTCTTCAGTGTCTCTCAGCCTCACCATAACCAACACAAAACACTCTGTCTTAAATTCCCCTGCGGTGGCTTCTTGAAGTATCTACTCTGTTTAGCCGTTGTCATAGCATGGAGCTGATGTTCCCTCAACAGCGTGTACATTCAGAGGTGAGGCTGTGGGAAGGCGCTGGGTCTTGGGTGCTGTGCTCATGGGTGGACTCACCCACCTGTGAGCATCATGGCTGAGTCTACTGCTGGGAGGCAGGCTGTGCAGAAAATGCAGGTCACTGGGCCTGGCCCCAGGAGTGCATCTCCCTCCCCAGGGCCACTGGCTGCCATGTCCCCAGCAGCTGAAGATCCTTCCACCACGCCGCCTCTGTGTTAGATCCTGCCAGCCACAGGCTGGAAATCTGAACCAAAGTAAACCTCTTCTCCTCCTTCAAGTTGCTGGTGTTGAGTCTCAGCCACAGAAAGTGAGTAAGGCACCAGTTAGACCTTAATGACATTGCACAGAATCCAAGTCACTCAACCGTTGACCTGTCTTACAATGAAAGTTTACCTTATGTGATAGCCATGCCAATGCCGAGCATGATTACCATTCCCACTTATGAATGAAAACTGAAGCCTGATGAACCGTGTGTGTCATGCAGAAGGTCACAGTGCTAGAAAGTAGCAGAGGGTAAAGTGCCAAGAAGTTGCGCATAGGTTCAAGAGGCTCAGAATGGGCCTGGAGCAGGGCTGAACAGGCTGAACAGAGCTAGCAGAGCACGGGGGAATTTATACATTAGCAAAAGGGTAAATGCATTGTGTGATCCAAACCTTGTGAATGAAAGCTATTTCCAAGCTTTTCCGATTGTCCTGGAAAAACACATTTCCCAGATCTGTAGCTGCTATGGCCCGGTATGTGAGGTTACATTGATCTAGGCTAGCAGTATCACACTCCGCATGGCAGATAAAATTGGGGTCTTCCTTGTTTGAGTTTGTGGCAGTCTATTATCATCCCTGGGACCCATCAGAGTATTGTAGGAGAGAAGCTGGTAAGTGAAGTGGTGATATAATAGAAACCACCACCCTGCACTTCATCAGTGATGCTAGTGACTGCCGCTCTTGCATAGATTCAGTGTTCTGATTAACTTGTCATTGGCTAGAGAATAGAACGCTGGGGAGGGATGGTCAGGGCTGGATGTTGTCACTAAGTCGCTCCTGCTACCCTCGCTACTTCTCAAAGGCCGAGCAGTCAATATGGCGAACATGCCAAACGTCAAGCAAGTGGATTCCTGCAGTTGTCAGAGATTGGGGTAACAACTACTCAGAAGGCCAGGGAGCCAGGATTAAAACTACTTCACTTTATGCTGGCTCCCTACACCCCTCTCTCAAAGGGTGCTGTGGTGGCCACCAGAAACTGGTACCCTCAGTTCTCAAGCTGTGTGATGGTTCCCCTTCTACAACTTATAATACCCGAGGAAAGGTCGGTGAGTCCTTTTGGGGGAGACCTGGGGACGTTTGACCATTTGCACTGTCAGGGGACTGCACACTGCTTCCTCTCAGAGGTGCAATCTGTCTCCAGCCAGTGGAGTCCAGCTGTGAATCTGGCTGGAAGTCAGAAGCAGGGCTTAAAGACCAAGGCTTTTCATCGGGCTCCTGGTCGCTACCATGGAATTCTTTTGCAGACTGAGTAGTCCCAGGCTTGGCGGGTATCAGCCCAGATCTCCAACTATACTTATCAGGTCCCATTTGTGCCCAACCAATCTTGGCATAGCAGAACTGCAGCTTTCTTGGTACATTTATCCCGCTGGTGCTGGGTTACTCTGCGAGCTTATTCCTGGTCCTGGCCCTGTTTACTCTTCCATCTCACTGTGAGTTACTAGAATCCTTCAGATGATTCCAGGGCAGTTGTCTGACTTTCACATTTAGCTTCTGTTAAATTGTCACTTTCCATGTTCTGCCTTACTTTGTTGTTTGTCTGCAATATCAGTCAAGCCCATTATCACAGTTAATATTTCTAAATGGCTCAGAGAATGGATGAGCTAGTCAATTCCCTTTCATCAGCACACACCACACTGAGGACTAGCTGCCCTCCTCCTACCAGCAGGGATGAGCTCTTTCTGACCAATAACACGAAAACATCGCTGCTCCAAAGAAAGTGAACACTTAGAACCTGAAAGGAGATGCGACGGACCTGGAGGAAGGCATGATGCCTGTTCATCTGCTCATCTTCGTTTCTAACTGTCCCCAGTCTCCCTGGGAATTTCACTACAATATTAACTGTTTCCTTCCATTGTATCTCTTACCTCAGCAGTTATCAAGCATCTTGAATTTGATATGAAGTATTCAAGCCTTGTAAAAATTATTACCATTTGTAATAAACCATGTTAATATTCATGACATGCCAACATCAAATATAGATACTAAATTACAGGTATAACCCAAACTGCACTATCCTTACTCCACACATCTGCTTTGGAGAGGGCTTTTGTTAATGTAGAAAGAAAGAAACTCATTTGCCTTATGTTTCAGTACTTAAAACTGCATCTGTGGTGGGCTTACTTTTAAAATTTGAGCAGAAGTGAATATAAATTGCATATGTTCTTTCATGCATGAGGCTTTATTTGCCTTTTTCTTTCTATCTAGCTGGTGCTTTTGATTTCTGGTCTTGCTCTGTATCAGTGCTAAGACACAAAGCTTAAGGAAAGAACTCAAGGAATGAGTTCCTTGTCGAAAACTGATTGCAAGGCAGTGGGGAAGGTTAAGGAGAGGAACAGTGTTTTTGCTGCCCACCTCTTGACTATTTAGACACGTGTTCCCCTTGCCTAACTCAGGGTTGAAAGGAGGAGCATGTTTATTTGCTGGAACTTTCAAAAATATCATGAAAAGAAACAAAGCATTAATAATCACAAGCTGACTCTGAAATGCCCATCGAGGACATGGGTGAACTCGGCAAACGGTGACTTTCAGTGCTTTCAAATCGAAAGAACTCAACTACTGTGTGAGCATACTGAGGAGGAAACAGAGGACAGTCTGTGTGATAACAGAGAGAGGCGTGTTCCTGAACACAGTGGGAGACAGTCCAGAACGCTGAGGAGCAGAGAGTGAGTGTGGATTGCAGCGAAAGGGGTCACCTAGGAGAGGAGGCTTCGAAGGCAAAGAGAGACATTTTATTGTATCGTGATATGAATCTGCTTCTCTACCACACAGCCAGCTGAATCCAAACCTGAAAGTGGCTTTTTTACCTACTGATTTTTGGATATGCGTCTACGTGTGGTAACGCTAAGCCCTGGTATTCTCAGGGGTGCAAATAAACAAGCAAAAGTGCACGCGTGTTTGGGTTATGACTCTGTTTCTCTCTGTAATCCCAAAAGGAAAGGTGTAGGTTCAGCCCAAGCCAGAAATTACCAGTTAAACACTAACTGCAGACCATGCCTTCTATTCCTAAATGGAATAAAAATTATTTTTAACTTACGAATTTTTTTCTTCCCGGCCTTGCTAGACCTTGTAAACTAAATGTCATCTAAAAAGAGGACATATTTATCGCTGCTTTTTTCTTTTTTATCTGTATTTATTTTATTATACTTTTTGAGACAAGGTTTTACTACGTTGTCCCGGCTGGTCACAAGCTTAATTAATTTTCCTGCTTCAGCCTCAGGAGTAACTGGGACAAGATGTGTATCACTGCCTGAAACTGCCTGAGAAAAGTTAAAAGTGAGAACACCATAATTCTAAAGTATGAAATTTGGTAAAATCGTAATGAATGGAGATAACAACTAAAATAGAAAGCTAAACCTCAGCTTTAAATTTGTAGTCAATGCAGAGGCATTCATACCAAACATTTGGAAGTTTTTTATGCAATTGATATATGAATGTTCAAAGATTGGCCCAATAAAATTGGCCCAATAAAACTTCTTAAATATTAACCAAATTAATCAAGTATATATAAAACACTAAGCCAGGCATGGTGGCTCACTCCTATAATCCCAGCACTCAGGAGGCTGAGGCAGGAGGATTGCTGCAAGTTCAAGACCAACCTGGGCTACTAAGCGAGCTCAAAGCAGCCTGAGCTTCATAGTGAGACCCTGTCTCAGAAAGACAATAAATAAATAAACAAACATTAGTGTGTATTCCAATTTAATATCATTGTTCCCAAGAGAGACCAGACTCCATAATTAAAAGCAAAAAAATGCTCAAACAGAAAACAAAACAAAAAAGTAGGAGAGGCCAGAAAACAAGGGCTTTTCAAGGTGAAGAAAGTTGTAAGTACTGCCACATCTTTTGATGTTTGCATAAAAGCCAACTTTTATGTCCAGAAATTGGCAAAGGGGCCTGGGATGTAGCTCAGCAGCCCAAGAGCCTGCCTGGCAACCATGAGGTCCTGAGTTCGAGTCCCAGTACAAAAAAATAGAAAGCGGCAAAAATGCCACTTGCCTTTATCAGTACATTAAGAAAATTAATGATGATTGAAATGTACATTGGGAGACACTGAGGCATAAGGGGGAGACTGAGGCAGACTTCAGGCTGTCAAATAATAATGGAATGCACAAGAGGGAGACAAAAACAAGACATGCGATTCACCAATAGCAAGTATATGAAGAAAGAAATACAACTGTGTCCTAAGAACTTGGAAGTTACGGCTGGAGGATGAAATAGGGTACGGGTGAGCGAAGCACAGCCAGGCCTCAAAGCTCTGTCAGAAGTAAAAGCCAAGCACATTCTGACAAGTATTACCAATACTGTGCAACCCACAGAGAGCAGGCAACCGGGGCAGGTCACGGCGGCACCCTCAGAGTGTTGTTAGGGTCTGGGCTAGGAGCTGTCAGTAAATGCAGCCAAACTGCCTGCCCATTTTCCAGGACTTTAACCTGAACTCAGGAGATGACCCGAAGCCTGAGAACACTGCTCTAGGACTACGGGAACAACCCCAACTAGACAGGAAAGCAACCCAGGAAGCAGAGGCCAAGTCACTCAGTGTAGGCTGTACTGAAGTCTGAAAAACACGGCGGTGGGAAAGACCAGGCCAGTCCCAACCTGGAAAGGGGAGGAACGGGGCTCAGCAAAGGTCATCAGAAGCACACAGAGCCACCCATTTCCTAAACCAGGAATCAGGACCCTGGGTGGGTCTGTTCAGAGCTGCTCCTGTTTAAACCAAGTGCAGTAACTACACACACACACACACACACACACACACACACTTGCACACATGCACACGCATGCTACATGAATAAAAACTTTAAAAACACTTGTCAGAGGAGATCGTGGCATGAAAAAACTAGACAAAGAATTTATTTTAAGAAAAACAAAAAAACAAATACAGTAAAAAGATAATTTCCCAAAAAACACATCATGCCATGAAAGACCTTAATAACATAAGTTCAATACTATAAGAGCTCAAACCAAAGATAAGCAATCAATGAGATGAATGAAGAAACCCAGCACAGAGAAACAGGGCAAAGGTCACCTTAAAGCCAATAAATATGCTGTGAACATCAAGCCACAGGTGTACAAAAAGACACTAGATTATCAAGACTCGTGAACAAGATGGATTGAGAGTTTTCATCCAGTATGATATGATACGCTGGGAAAAAAGGATTTGGGGTCAGTGTGGTGGCTTGGCATAACTGACGCCATCTTAAGCCCTGCATTTAGCTAGTGCCCTGTATTTGACCAAGAAAAATGGAAAATTACTCAGGGTACAAGTCCCATGAGAAAAGAATAATGAGCTGTACCCACCGGAGAAAAATTAACCTGCTCAACAAACGAAACAGGATACAGGTGTCAACTGAAAATTAATGAAAGATTCGAGCTAAATTGTTTCCAACAGGATGTCTTGTGATTCTCTTTTAAAAATTCTGTAACTTTCCAGTTCGTGGCCACTTGTTTGGACCCTGAATGAGGGGGCTCTGTAAACAAGTGGTCCTGAGCTCAGTTAAATTCCAAATTTATCAGTTTGGCTGCTTGGATTCCTATATTGTTGTTTACGACCCACCTCAGTCAAGGAAACCAATCCACCTGGAATGGCTCGCTCAACAAAGGAAGTAGAAAACACTCTCAAACGCGTCCTAGAGTAACAAAAGAAATGAAATTGCAGATGGAAACATTCCAGAAAACACACCCAAAAGTAAACCAAAAGAAGGATCACAGGAGTACAATGGTTAAGAGGCCTGTGGTGAAAGAGACAGAGTCCTCGCAAATGCAGAAAAGCACAGAACTAGACATCAGTGAGATTTTTGATACTGAAAAAAAAAAGATGGCTTAGAGCCCTTGAAAAAGAAAATTGAGTAACACAGATGGGAAAACATCTGAAGGCCAAACAAGGGAGTTGGAAGTATTCATCTGCTTATTTTTACCTAATTAGGAGATCAGATAATGCTATATAAAATTTAAGACTTTTGACATCATCTTGATGCTTTTATAGTCTTTTTTCTTAACTTTAGAAGGATCTTTACGAGCTCTGTGGTAAAAGTCACTGACTGGAACCATACCAACCCGTCTACTCTTTTTCTACTAAGATAGCTAATATAAAAACTGCTGCTAAAAGGAAAACTTCAGACAAATTAACTTTAGAAGATTATATTTGAGTGAAAAACAATTACTGTAACAAGCAGCACCGCTAGTCACTGGACAGGGCTAAGCAGGAAACCTGTCACACGGAACTGGCCACTGGAGCAAAGCTAAGCGAGTGCCTAGCGTGGCCACCGTGACAGCGGGCCCCCGGGCAGTGCAGCCTTCCTTACTTGTGATTGGCCTAATTTAGCTGCTTCTCTGCATGATTCTTTGATAGAAGCTATAGCGGTCCGGTTTTCATTGCTCTAATAAAACACCCATCAGTCACCCAATTCCAAACACAGCCCTACAGCTGCAGGTGTGGTCACAGCCGTGGCCCCAGGCCTTGATACAAACTTTCAGATTTGTATCAGCAGTCTTGTAAATCATGTCACAGATTTGTTAAATGACTCATGCTTGCTTGCTCTGAGCAGATAGCAGTCATTCACACAGCTGTGCACACACCTCCAAGGATATCCTCCTGAAAGGGTGCCACACGATGGGAAGACTCGCATGGTGCCTGAGCAGAGCACAGTACCAAGGGGCCAAGTGTGCACCTTGGTAGGAGCCCACACACCAAGCTCAAATAAGCAACAGTACCCATGATCAGAAGACAGGAGAAAAAATTACTTGATGTAACCAAGCAGTTTGTTTGTGGATTTCTTATAACTACGTATTTACCATATCACACATATTTACATAGGTAAACAAGAGATATTAACTCTCCTCCCACTATTTGTCAGCCAACAAGTAGTCCAAAGCTACTCTGTGGCCTAAAACATTGTCAGTAAGAGAAATGAAGCAGTTTGCTGTGCAGCTATTATAGCCATGGCAGCTAATATCTGCAGTGGCTTCTTTTTTTTTTTTTTTTTGGTACCAGGGATAGTGCAGTGGCTTCTTAATCATCACCCCATTTACCTTTGTGCCAAGTGAGGGAAGGAATATTCTACCAAAGATGCCCTTTCAGAGGGGTTCATGGTAGCTGGAAATCTCCACTTCATCCCATAGTGCAAATGAGGAGATGTAGGGCTGGGGATTTAGCTCAGTGGCTCAAGCGCTTGACTGGTAAGCACAAGGTCGTCAGTTCGATCTCTGGTACAAAAAAAAAAAAGAAAGAAAGAAAATGAAGAGATGCAGGCTACTGTTCTGTTTCCAACTGGTTACAGGATGGGTGGCATTCTCAGAACCCTTAAACTACACTGATCCTTTGTTCTCACTTATGGAGACCTTGGGCTTCCCGTGTGCACTCTTGATTGTCAAATCCTTTTCAGATAAAAGTGCACTCTGAAGGGCCACAACAGTTCCCTGTGGGACCCCTTGTGTGTGCAGAGTCACCACCTGGGAAGCACTAATAGTGTTTATCCGTGGCTCTGCTATTGAATTGTTACCATCTGGAGGCCACCAACAACTATGACATTAGAGCAATAAATTTGCCTACAAACAAAAGTGTCCTACTTTTGGCTTGCTTATTCAATTTCTGATATAATTTTACTGTGAAATCTTTACTACAGGTTTTATACACTTGCCAGATTTAAACAAGAAATCTAATATGATAATCTGAAAACTTAAATTTATAGAAAGGTCCAGATATGCAACTGAACAAATAACCACACTTCGGATATCAGTGACGTTTGCTTCCTGCTGAACTAGAAGTTCTGTGAGATCACGAAAGGATTTAGACTTAATGTGACACACTCAACATTTAGAGAAGTTCTCATTAGCAACAATCGATTATGAAACCTTAATTAGTGAACTGTCACACCATGAAAAGGAAACAGACGGAGAAGAGTAGATAGCAGCAGATGCCATGGCTGTGAAGAGGTGGATTCTCCTTCCTGGAGTGGCTGTCCCCATCTGTGTGGACGTCCTTGCTGCTGGGAGATCGCTGCCTGCCCAGCTTGGCCTCCTTCCCAGTGACCACATGTCCCAAAGGTCTGTGGTCCCCCCTGACCGAGCTATGGAATCCAGTACCACACACACTGATGTTTGGCTGCAGTGCATGTGGGGAAAACAGCTATGTACGGCTCCTTCCAACGAGGCTGAGGGACGCTCCTCGGTGCCATTTACCACGGGCCCAGGCTCCAGCTCCACACTCCCAGAGGTCTGCTGCTCACCTGTTGGAGAGCCGTGGAGGGCTGCTTTGCTCCCTGTGAATATACGCGGTAGCATAGGCCGAAGGCCTTGCGGCTCTGAATCGTGTCTCAGTTTACGTGTGGAAGACCAGGGAAGCACGACTGTTAGCAGCGTAGACCTTCCAGAAATGGCATTACACAGGGGAAAACTGTGCTTGGCTCCGGGCATGGATCTGCCTGCCACCACTTGTGGGTGGTGTTGGCATCAACTCGGGAAGCTGTGCCCAGTGCCACTGTGTCTGCAGTAGCCTCTGTAATTGCTGTGCAATGTGTCCAAGCAAATAGTACCTGTAATTGGATATTTTCTCAGAAATTCCTCGTACATACAACGCATTCTCTAAAGATGTTTGGTTTTTGTTATCATATCAGCTTTTCTGCATTAGAAAGATCCTAAATGACCAGAACACGGTCATTAGTGGTAGGTGAAATTGAATTGCAGGTAATCAGAGGATCCAGCTATAGCCAGAAATAGTCAGCCTGGGATTTTCATTTGTTTTTTTTTTGTTTGCCTTCTCGCTTGGTTGAGACAGGGTCTCGCTATTAGTCCAAACTGGACTTCAACTCACTATGTAGACCAGGCGTGCCTCAAATTCATGGTGATCCTCCCGCCTCAGCCTCTCAAGGGCTAGGATTACAAGCATGCACCACCACCAGCTTCTACCTGAGATTTTTACTGTTCTGTGAGAAGTTGTGAAAACCAGAATGTTGGTTGTGAGCCACTTTAGCAATTTTAGAGCAGTCACCCTCCTAGTACTTCCCAGGGTTTATATTATTGTAGCTATTTATTAATTAGTTATAAGCTTCAGAGCTTTTAAAAGTAATGTTTTAAGAGTTCAGGGGAAACAGACTATAGCCAGGCTCTCAACGAATCTACGTCTTTTGTCTTTGCAAAAACAAGTTTCATTTCTTCTACTCAGTTGTGTTGCGTTGTTCATTAATAGGTGATCGTCTGTTCCTGGACTCCCACCAACCCCACATGCAGTTTTCACAGCTTAACAATCGCAGAACTGGGCCCCTTGGCACGTTCCCCGGTACACAACTCATTCTTGTGCTACCTGATGTCAGATTAGAAGTTCCGAGAGCCAACCTGCTTCTTCCGTGGAATTCCAAGAATTCCTCCCCAGTCTAACAGTATTTTCTTACTGTAGCAGAGGCCCGCATTTGTGCAAGTGCTTTCCATAAATCTCCTCAGCGATGAAGAATGTTAAGTTTAGAGTTACACTTGATAGCTTTCAGGATAATAAGAAAATAAAACAACTCTTTACAGGTGACAAGACTTAACTGGCCATGGGTAAAGATCTGGTAAGAGTTTATTAGAATGCAATTAGTGAGGAAATTCTATTATTTCTACAAGATATAATATTTTAATATAATGACTAGAATTATGACTGAGAGTGTTATACCTGCGTTATTAGATTTCTAAAAAATTGACACAATTTTATAACTTATATTAGTAACATAGTCAACACATGCATGCTCCATTTAACCTAAAGAAAGTTAAGTATAACTTATTATTACTTATCATTTTATAATGTTTCTGATGCAGTTTTATATATAAGATAATCCTAGTTAATTTCAGAGCTCTCTTTTTATAAAGAAATGGAATAAATTCTAAAATATTCTAGAGGCCTTTGTGGAACCAATGCTTCAAGCAAACCTTATCAAAACTTCTTACATTAAAATTCTTTTTGAAATCTATTAAAATTTCAAAAAGTTTAAAACACTTGATTAAAATAAAATCACAGGTCACTGTGAAACAATCATTGTTCATTTAGCAAGAATAATAATTAAAACACTGCAAGTGCAAATATAGAAAGTGATTATTGTAGATAAACAAACAAAAACCACTTAGCTTGAATTGAGAGAGAGCTCAATTCTTGAATTATCAAAGACATAACAGAAGCAAAACAATGCAGAAAAATACTCCAAGAGAAACTCTTGACATAAAGAGTCAAATTTTAGATTTTCATCAGTGTACTTTTGATACTAGTGGCCAAATTTTAGGAAAACTTATCATTTCTCTCTGATCTTATCTTGAACACACATAAAATCCCTTTTCCAAGATGCTTCTTCCTTAAACCTTCCATACTTTCTCTTATATTCACTCAGCTTGGTCCCATACTTTCCCTCTTTCTCATTTTGGAATGACTAATCATTCATTGTCACCAGGAGAAGTAACTTGTGTTTCCCATTACCAAAAACACCATGTTTCACACTTTGTTTTGCCTCCCCCAAAGCACGCAGTGTCTTCCTTGTACACTTGCAGACAGAGCTGTTTCCCTCATTATTTCTGTTTTTTAGTTACATGTGTTAATTTGAATTCTTAACCCTTAGTGACCTTAATTTTCAGTGAACACTAGGAAACCAGAAATTGTGAACTGTCACCCCAGTCAAAGTGTACGCTGGCAAATCTGTGAGTAATAACCCATATTTTCTTTCACCATGCTGCACTCTGCCAAAGTAGCCTAGAACATGATTTCTAACAGTCTCTCAGTAATGAGAACTGGAGAGAGGCAGGATCTTAGTTCTGTTCTCCATGTACTGTCTCAGCCAAGGCTGAGAATTAAACTGGACGAATTCCCCTCGGGCTTGATTTTCTGTTCTTCATGATAAATAATGGTGAAACTTTTTGTATAGCAAAGACATTTCACATAGGATTTTGACCTTATTTCATATACACTTTTACTCACTAGCAATGTTGCTAGTACTAGTTATGAATATAAAACATTAAATAGCTATTATTTTAAGTTAGTGTTTCTGCTGAAAAAATTGTAATACAGAGATAACGTGAGTTTATTTTAATAATAAACCTAGAAATGAAATGTTTTAATAGATAGATTACATTTATTCATCTGATTTAAGTCAACTGACATTATTTAGCTTTTTTCCCCTAATAATTTGCATAGAACACATTAACTGAAAAGTATTTTTGGTTAATGTCTATCTTGCTGAGAGTTTAGGAATACTTAATTTCTATAACCATTTACTTTTCTCTAAATCAATTATACAGTGCTCTTCACCAATTTTATTTTGGCAATACTAAAAGAGGTAGAAAAATACCACAAACAGAAAGCATACAAACAGACCTACAGAAGCATATAAACAGGAATAGATCATGTAGCTTTCATTTTAAAATGGCAACCCTGGGCCAGGTAAAATAACAAAGTTTTCTCTGAGACACTGAAGAGTATCTGGAGCTGAGCCAGTTTTCTGCCCACTGGAACAAGATTCCCGGCCAGAAAGCCAAAGCTTTTGCCTAATATTTGTGGAAAAAATTAAGAGCTTTTTTTTTTTGCCTTCTGTAAGGAATTTTTAAGCACACAATCTTTGATTCATTTAAAAATCTCTGTGCATCAACAACAGCTTTCCATTGGTTTTTTTTTTAATTTTCTTTTCTAATGCATCTCACAAGTGAAGAATTTTAAGTTAAAAATTTCCCGCAGTGACTGCTCCAAAAGTAAGTTTTCTTTAGTATGCTTAATCCATTTTTACAAAAATACATGGATTTGGGTCCATAATTTTTATACATAAAATAAACCAATGTCCATGCTCAGGGCCAGACTCCTTGGAGTCAAAGGAATTGATACTCAAATGGTAACGATCTGAGGTCTCTAACCAGACCCAGTCCAATTATTTACGACATCCTATCAAATTCTGAACCCCACCCAGTAAAATAGTTGCTCTAATAAAGTGGGCAAGTCTGGTATGGAAATGCACAAAGTTTCAGCCTGAGAGCAACTCACCTACCATCTCCCAGTTGCTAAGACAGCAGAGTGAGCACAATAGACCTGGAAGTGACTTTGTCATGGTCCCTTAGTGGCCCTGGGCTTTGCTGGTGGGCTCCTTTCAACCCTACTCTTGGTACCAAACTGCTAAATGAAAAACTTCAAACAAACCCAGGTTAGCAAAGTTCCTTAGGGGAAGAATACTTACAGATGAGGCAGCACTGTGGACCAGTGGAGGCTGAGGCCCACGCCAAGTGATGTGGGCACCATGCTGTTAGGGTCGGGCATGGGCAGCAGACAAAGTCAGGTACAGGCACGTGGCAGAGTGGATGCAACAAGGCATCTTCCTTCTTGGGGTCTGATGTGAGCAGCTGGTTGCCTGTGATTGGCAGAAACCTAGATGTTTGTGATTGGTTGCAAATCAGCTGTCTTTTATGCTCCTAAGTTAAATTTCATTTTTTTCTCAAATATAGAATTATGTTTCAGCTCGCTATGCAGGAATTCAACCTCGGAGACAGACTTGTATCTACAGCCTCCTGCTCATTTCTCTTAATACTCCCTACTAGTCTTTCTGATGTGATCACATTTTATAAAGTGATCACTGCATTTCAATAAGCATATGACTCTCAACTGACGCACAGCATAGGTTCAATGTCTGGAAAGTATTTACCTAAAATGATGAGGATTATTTCAGAATTATGATATCTAGAGGTGATTATTTCCTCTCTTCTCTGCTGTTGTCCATTTTGCTTAAATGTTTTATGTACCAGTGTTGTATCACCAGTGGATGGTGGCTCCTAAAACTTGAAAGAATGAAGGGCCCGAATAGTGGCAGGGTAGTGACACCCTGGAAAACATTCTACTGTTTCACAGTTTCCTTGGCTAGGCCACTGTGGAATGAAATTATTTTAGCCTAAAGAATAAAAAATTATTAGCCAGCTAAAAATAATTGGGCAACAGAAATGCAATAAAGATGTTTTAAATCCAGAAAAACACTTGGGAAAAACATTGTTGAAAGTCAAAAAAGAATAATAAAATCTTGCATTTTTTAATACTTTCCATCTTCAAAGTCCACTTCATAGAATACTTAGTTATTTTTCATGGAATACCCTGAAGATACTAGGAACAATCATGGCTTTTATTACTGAAAAAGACAGACAATTGCATGTCCGAGTCTCTCTGAGTTTATGGATGTCTGCTATTTATTGTTTCTAAAGACAAGGACCTCTCTGAATGTGGTGCAAGCCAATAAGCAATTTTTAAAAAATTTCTCAATTTGAAACCTAAAGAAAACTTCATGTCTGTACACATGCTACTAAACAATGCACTTAGATTTTAAGCTAAATGTATGGTAGCCTCCTGGCGTTCATCATATCATATGTAGAAATATATTAGGTCTACTTAGAGATATGGAAAATTAAACCAGAAGAGTCCCCAACCCAATCCAACCCCTTCCACTTTACAGATGAGGAAAATGACGCTGTGGAGATGATGAGGCATACGATTTGCCAAAATTTGTTCAATAATCAACAGAACTTGGTTCAAACTCACTTCTCTCGGGACTTTGCTTTTTATGCAGTACACAGTCGTATATTCCTTCAACTCTGATTTCTTTTTTAAAGTTATGAGGAAGCTAGGCCAGAACATCTTTGGGTCACTCTAGGGAATGTTTGAGTGAAAATTCTTAAATTCTTGCATATCCTATTTCTGTATAAATAATTTGATGGATAAAAAACCTGAATTACTAAATATGAAAATAAACCTGAATATTTGATTCTTACCTAAAGGTAATGATGATTATTTCAAGATTCTCACTTTTGGGCTATAATTTCCATTTGTTTATGCTTTTTTTGATTATGCTTATTTTACATGCCATTATTGTACTGCCTGTAAAGTGTTATTTCCTAAAGATACTATTAGTCTGGGTTTACTAGCATCCTTACTGTAGGAAACATGATAAAGTTCCTATGTCCCTTGTTTAGGTGGCAGAAATTGGATATCAAAGTATTAGTAGTTCAATCAATTTCTTAAGCAGCTTCAGTTTCTAAAACAAGGTGATTTGTCAGAAATTAAAGGAATTGCTTGTAAGTTTAAGGTTTATCATATTCTGTGACGATAGTGGTCACAGCTAATCTTAACCGTCTTCCCTAGATTAAGAGATTCCTGGAGAGGTGATTGCTGGTGCCATGTTCCTCAGGGGGTTAATCCACTTCTCATCACAGCCAACTGCGCCCTCGGAGTGAGGCCCGGCTGGAAGAGGCTGTCCCTGGCAGCTTCCCCTGGAGGCTGCGTCTTTGCCTGGTGCTCTGCCCTTGAGCTCTGTCCCTCTGGACTGCCACGAAGTAGGCAACTCTGTTCTACCAGGCCCCTCTGCCATGATGTACTGCCTTGGAGCCAGCTAACCATGGACTGAATCCCTGCAAACTGTAAGCCGGAACAAACATTTCCACCCTTAAATTGCGCCTGTCATGTATTTTCCCTCTGCAACAGGAAAGCTGACTGATGCAATAGTCTACATAATTGCAGCTACAGTAATATTTATACCTACAGGAGTCTCATCTTTGTGAATCTGTCATCATTTCTTGAACACACTTTAAGGTACTTTTTGCTCATTTGTGTCATATTTTGAGTCTCTACATTGCTTGATAAACTTTAAATGATACTTTAGCATGCTCTGTTCTTTCATCATAAATGTGTCATTTAGGCTTATAATCTTTTATTCACTTGAATTTAGCAGGTACACACTGATCATATACACTACAAGAAACAAAAGCAAGTACAACATTGACCTTATCATTAAGGATTGGGAAATTCAGTAACAAACATTATACATAGAGCTCAAATATGAGGTGCAACATGAGAAACGCTGCTACAGAAGTTCAGACGCAGACATTGCACGGGGTCAGCAGAGAGCTGAAACAGCCGCTCGGACGGTCCTGACTCATATTAACCAATAATACATGCTACTGGTTTGTTGCTTTGACTTTAATCTTACTGTGCCTTAAAAAACCAGCAATAAGATCACACTTCACCATAAATATTCACCATAGAAAAATTAGTAATGAGAAAAACCTATAGTTAAGCTGCCCTAATCTCCTTTATTATCAAGAAAAAATTAACTCCCAATAAATTAAATATATCCCTTCTATTTCACATTGAAAATAAAAATTAAGCCTTCAAAGATCTACTGTTTATCTGTTTTTCTCTTTCCCTTTCTTGTTTAGTACTACAGAGTGGAGGAACCCTTAGCTCAAACCAGGATCCTACTTTAGGCTGCTCTGCACTGAATCAAGAGTAGTGTCTTCAACACCTTCAAATATCATGCAAGACCCAAGACACACTCAAGCATACATTTGTCATATAAAATTATAGCACCAATCCAAAGTTTATTCATTCAAAAAGTTTATTCATTCAAGAATATTGACAAAATGTGTATTTTAATGTGTATACATTATTCCCTAACATTACACCATTCCTCTACCAAAAGCAAGAGCTTTGGAATTTAGTGTAAATATGGTACCAGCTTCCATAGCTATTTGTTGCCTTAGAACAATTTTTGTTCTTCAGCCATGAGGACAACAAGGGAAAACGGAAAAGAAAAATGTCTTTTCGGGACAGTTTCACTGAAGTGCCAGTTAATCCAGTCCAATTGTCTGGAGTGAAATCAATTTCTCATTTAGTAGTTAATCATCTTTTCCAAAATCTTGAGGAAACTGTGTACTTCTCTGCTTTTGGCACAGTGGAACATTCCTCCCTGTTAGCTTTGGCTGGAAAACTTGACGAGGAGTGGAATCACCACTCACAGGCCCTGGCCTCAGGCCTTCCAGCCTTGACAAACGCATCTTCAGACGCCCTTAATCTGGTCTTGGAAGTAAACAGCAGCATCGGATCTTATTATTAGAGAAAATGGTGACGATTCAGTAAAGACGAATATGCCATGAATCAAACTTTGGGGAAAGCAGCTAAAAATAGAAAAAACAAGATTTCAAATCAATAATACAAACTTCTATGCAATGAAACTAAATAAAAACAGCAAAAACAAACTAAGGAAGTCAATATAGAGGAAATAATAAATAGTAGAGAAAAAATACTGAAACAGAAAACTGAAAAGCTTAAAAAATTCAATGACATGAAACACTGGTTATTTTAAAAGCTTAATAAAATTGACAAACTTGCTAGCCTGAGCTAGAAAAAAGAGAGAGAACACAGGTATTAGGAATGACAGGGAGCAGTCATGGTACTTTCACAGAAAAGAAAATGGGTCACAAGCCAGTGCTATGCCATGAATTAGCCAACTTTAAAGAAATAGACAAATTTCTAGAAAGAAAGAAATTACCAAAGGTGATTGAAGATTTTTTCTATCAGAGGGGAAATAGGAAATCTGAGTAGATTTCTGTTAAGAAAATAAATTGAACTGATACTTAACTTCTTCCCACAAAGAAAAACAATGAGATGGATTTTGTAGACAACAGAACCCGTGCCTGCCCAAGGCCCTGCTGGCAGCCTGCGGGGAAGGCTGGACTCAGTTTACCCTGTGGTTCCGTCCATGCACTGGGGCTCTCTGCGACCGTGACTCCCTGCAGGTGGTGCAAGGGGAGACGCACCTGCGGAGGCGTCACCTGTCTAGTGGGAGACAGCGACCGCACAGCTTCTCATCCATCCTCCGGCCGGCCAAGGGTGGCACCTGCTGACTGCCCGCCCCCAGCACGCAGCTGGAGGGTTCTCTGAGGTCTATGAATCCGTCTGGATGAAGTTTCCAGCCCCTTCTCGGCTGAGCGGCCACGGCCTGTGCTGCTGGTTGGCGGACTCTGGTGTGATGTCATCCAATGGGACCAAGGGTGGGGGAGCTGATCTTGCTTTCGCTGTTCAAGTAATAAATTACCTGACATCCTCTGTTCTTCGTGTCTCCATATAGGACCGATCAATAGAAATATGTGAAGAGTCAACCTGACAGCTGCAATAGGAATGCTGGTGGCTTTACGAGTCGTTGCACGCTAGTTAGCTGCTTTACTAGTGAACTCCATCAATGTTGGAAAAATAAATAATACTTTCCTCAGAAAATGCAGGCAATAAGATCACTCCCAGTCATGATTGTTACTCTGATACCAGTTACTCTAAAGCCAAAGAAGGTGAAAGCATCACAGGGAAAGATATCCACAGGCCAATGTTACTCATGAACAAAGATCCAAACTCCTTGGTAAGACATTGGCAAGACAAGTGCAGCAATATTCACAGAGTCACGCCACAAGTAAGGATTTATCCTAAGACACCAAGGAGGCTTCAACATCCAAATTCATTATATGTAATAGAAGCTAGTAACAGAATAAAAGACAAAACCCACATAATCACAACAGAGGGAGAAAAAACTCAAAATCCAATCATAATAAAAATTCATAGCAAACTACACATGGAAGGGAAATTTGTTACTCAATAAAACCAATGTACAAAACTTGCACAGCTAACGTCATCATTATTGACAAAAATGGAATGCTTTCTTTCAAAGATTGGGGCTAAGGCAAGAAAATCTGTACTGGAAATCTTGGTGCTTCTATCAACATTGACTGGAAGTTGTAAACATAGATGAAGAGGAGTAAGATGGTGATGAGAATAATAAAGAATTAAAGACAACCAGATTGGAAAAGAAAAAGCTTAAAACTTACTCACACATTACACGTGTTTCTATGTAGAAAATGTCAACACACATACACAGCAAATCTAGACAGCAAAAAGGTTGAAAGAGATTATAAGCTGCAAGGCCAATGGAATGAAAGTCAGTGATGCTCACACTCTATTAAAAACCTAAAAATGAAAACAAAGAAATGCCATTCATTCACAAAACCATCAAAAATGATAAAATGCTTAAGAGTAAACTTAACAAAAGTAGTGCAATATTTGTATACAAAACGTTACACAATATTGCTACATAAAGGACCTGAATGAATGAGAGATATTCCACATTCCTGGATTCAGTGGCTGAGTATCGTCAGCAGCGTAATCATCTGCGAGCAGATGTAGAAATTGGTAGAGGCTCTGAAATGAAAGGGAATGAAATGAAGTAAAGTACCTAAAACAATTCTGAAAAAGCAGAACAATGTTGGAAGATTATTTAAATTCCAAACTTCCCATAAAACTTACTGTGAAGCCATGCTGATGGTATAAATGTAGCATTGACACAAAAACAGGCATTTATTTCAGTGGGTCAAACTGAAAGCCCAAAATCAATCTTTCTGTTTGTATTTAGTTGATTTTTATAATGGCTTCACTGGTCCATAACGCACCTGCTTCATCCACAAATGGGTGCATTTTTCCTCTGAAAGTGTATATTTCACCGATTTTGAACACGTTCATAAAATTGGAATTCTTAGCATCATCTAATATTGGAACGTTCTAATCAGCCCCTCAAAAACCCTGTACTCCCTGTGATGCACTACCTACTCCTCAACTCCCCACTCCCCTGGGAAAGCATGAATACACTCTTAATCTCTAGATTTGCCTCTGAATATTTGAACATTTGATAAAAATTAAGTCATATACGAGGTGGTCTTTTGGGCTGGCTTCCAGGTTCACCTGTGCTGTAACACATCAGTACTTTATTCTTTTTTATTGCTGAAAAATATTTCAGCATATTCAGTATGAATATGACATGTTATCTATTCTATTCATGGATATTTTGGATATCTCAAATTTGCGTTAGTGTTTTATTAATGATCCTGCTATCAATATTCATGTATAAGTTGTTATGAGTACATGTGTTTCACCTTTGAAACTTCTGCAGGTTAAATTGATTCTCTATAACTTTTGGGGAACTTGCCAAAATGTTTTCCAAAATAGCTACATGATTTCATCTTCACATGGGCAATGGATGAAGGTGGAAATTTTTCCCAGGCCCTTCACACTTGCTGTCATATTTATCTTTTATCACAGCTAGAGTGTGTGTGCAAGCTCATCTCATTGTTCCAGTTTGATTTATTCATGGCTAAAGGTAGCGTATATGTTTTTCTCCTTTATAGAATGTCTATTCAGATCTTATGTCCATGTTGTGATTGGATTATTTATCTTTATATGATTGAATTTTAAGAATAGTATACTGGGTACAAGACTTCCATAATATATGCAATTTCTAAACGTTTTCTCACACTTCTGTGGATTGCGTTTTTGCTTTCCTGGTAGTGTCTTCTGAAGCAAAAACATTTTTAATTTTGGTTAATTCCAATTTACCTATTTTCTATTTTCCCTTTTGTGCTTTTGTTGTCGTATAAAAATAAATCATTGCTCAACAAAAAGTCATGAATATTTGCTCATTTTTTTCTAAGATATTCATAGTTTTAGCTCTAACATAAGTCTATAATCTATCTGGGCTAACATTTCCATGCAGTGGGAGGTCTAACCGCATCTTTTTGCATGGGGATATCCAGTTGTTTCAGCAGCATTTTTTGAAGACTGTTCTTCTCCACATTAAATTCTCTTGGCATTCTCAACCAAAATCTATTGTTCATGTGTTTATTTATGGTTCTTAGTTCTAGTCTATTGGACTAATTGCTTGTCTTTCTTTCAACACCATTTAGTCTTGGTTACTGTAGAGGTTGGTTTGTTTTCTTTAATGAAGAAATAGGAAAGTATAAGTTATTTTTCAAGATTGTCTTGAGTTCCTTAAAGTTCTATTTAAATTGTAGGATCAGCATGTTAACTTCCAGAAAAAGGTCTCTGAGATATTTGTAGAGATTGTGTTGCCTTTATTGGTTTAATTTTTGAGTATTGGGGAGAAGACAAGATGGCGGACTGGTAGGTAGCAGGAGAGAGACCCTCTCTGAGAGA
>PVJX010012646.1:0-49794 GCA_004027295.1 Dolichotis patagonum
CCCCCCCCCAAAAAAAAATTAAAGCCAGGAGTTCTTGGAATAAAGCATTAAAAGCCTTGCAAAAAAATAATTTCCAAAGCAGATTACTATATCTCATAAAGGTAACTTTCCAAAATGAAGGATAAAGATCTTATATGATAAAGATAAACTTAAGAAATTCATAACCACAAAACCAGCATTGAAAAATACATAAGAGTCCTATAGACATGATAAGCACAATAACACTGCAGCCAAGGAAAAGAATATGTCTCACTGGAGGAGTAAATAAGAAAGGGAACTGAATTAAGCATTGGAAAAAGAACAAAATGACAGGAATTACTACACACCTCTCAATAATATGTAAGTGGTCAAAACTTTCCAACTAAAAGACACATAGTTGAAGGTTGGATACAAATGAAGACCCACTTATACAATTTTTCAAGAGAAATACCTCATTTGAAAGACATACACAGACTCAAAATTGCAGGATAAAAAAATGAATTTAAAGTAGTTGAAATCTGAAAGCAAGAAGGAAAAACTGTAATTATATCTAAGTTGATTTCAAACTAAAAATGGTTAGTGGATACAAAGAAGGTCACTCTATTGGTAAAAGGGAAAGTCATCAACAAGAAATGACACTTACAAAGACATGTGCACTGAATGTCACATTCAATTACATTTAAAAATACTATCTGGTTGGTGAGGCTGCGGGGAAAAAGGAACACTGCTCCACTTGGTGGGAATGTAGAGTGGTGCAGCCACTCTGGATATCAGTATGGAGATTCCTCAGCAGACTAGGATTGGAAGTTCCACTCAATCCAGCTATTCCTCACCTGGGTATTTTCCCAGAAAAACAGAAAAGGTCATATCACAGTTCATAGCAGCACAATTTGTAATAGCTAAATCATGGAAACAACCAAGATGCCCATAAACTGCAGAGTGGATAAAAAAGATGTGGTATTTTTATACAATGAAATATTACTCAGCTATAAAAAATGATCTTGAGGCCTTCATAGGGAAATGGAGACAACTTGAGACTATCCTCGTAAGTGAAATAAATAAGAATCATATTCATAAATATCACATTGTGTCTCTAGTGTAAGAAGAAATAAGAACTGTAGGAGTGATAAAACCCAAAATGTGTAATTGCTATTGTAAAAAGACAGGAAAAGAAAGTGCTCTAAAGGATGTAACTGAATGTATGGTTAAGTGTGTAAGATAGATGACCATATTACTATGTTTTTATTAGATCACTAAACAGAACTGCTTGCAGCTTCACTGTTTCAATGTCCACTTTGCATGCTTTAATTTTACAATTTGAACAACTATTTATAAGAGGACAATATGTAATTTATCAACTAGTGATTTCTTACTGTTTATTTTTTTTAAAATTCTGCATTATTTTTAACTTTTTTTCTGCTTTGATTTTTTTCTCTTTAAATAAAATTTTGAAAAATACTATCTGCCATAAAAGGACAGATAGACACCAATGTAACAGTAGTGAAAAATTTCAGTACCTAACTATCACAAGAAGATTCTACATACAAAAAGTTGATAAACAGAAAACTATACTATAAATCAAATGACCTCAAATTATCTACAATGTTTCCTCAAATGACAACAGATTTCATGTTCTTCTTAGAAGTCCACTGAATTTTCTTTAAAATAGATGCTATTTTAAGTCATAAAATAAGCTTCAATAAATATAAAAGAACTGAAACAATCTAAAGCATTATCTCAGATCAGAATGAAGTAAAACTATAAATTACTAGGAAACAAAAGCACAGAAAACATACAAATATACAGAGATTAAATAATACATTCTTGTTAAAACAATCTGTCACAGGACAAATGGGAATAAGATAACTTAAAATTCCTAGAAGTATTATATTTGATAATGGAAGTAAAATGAGAACAAGTGGGACACAGTGAAAGGGAACTTTACACCTCTAAGTGCTACATTTGAAAACCAGCACTCTCAAATTACTAATCAAAGGATGTACCTCATGCTCCTAGAGAAAACAAAACAAACAATACCAAAAGCAGTAGAAAACAAATAGTAGAGACCAGAGTAGAAACTCATAAAATTCTCATCAAAAAATGAAACAAAAACAAGAGTACATAGGACCAAAAAGGCAGATAGCTAATTATTGGAAAGATAAACAACACCAATACATTCCTAGTCAAACTTACCAAAGTAAAGAGAGACAAGGTCTAAAATAATAAAATTAAAGCCCAAAAGGATGAAATTAAAATACACACCACTGAAAGTCAGAGAATTACCAGAATGTACTTTAAAAGCTTATAGTCCAATGCCTTGGAGAATCTAAAAAAAGAATAAAATCCAAGACACATATTACCTGCCTAATTTGAACCAAAAAATGTGTGCAGTTATTAAAACTCTACCAGCTAAGAAAAACCCAGATCTAAGTTGAATTAATGCTAAATTTTATCAAAACTTTGGAGATGAACTGACACTAGTGCTTACCTCCCCCTTATAATAGAAATGGAAGGAAGGAAAGTTGATACCAAATTCTCAAATAGCCACACTAAAAGAAAGAACAAAAGAAAGGAAGAAAAAAGAAAGAAAGAAGGAAGGAAAGGAAAATCTACAAATCCATATCACTGATGAACATAAATCCAAATACCCTCAATGAGAGCATTGGAAACAGAATCCAACAATATATCAACAAAATCATACATCATGAATACATTAGTTTCATCTCAGGGATGCAATGATGGTTTAATATTTATAAATCAGTAAGTGTAATGCATGACAAAAAGGAAAATGGATAAAAAATAATTCAAGCCAATAGATGCAGAAAATGCCTTTGCCAAAAATCCAACATTTCTTCATGACAAAAGCATTTATGAAAATAGGTATCTCAACTCAAATTGTTAAAAGCCATGCAAAACAAACCCACATCCAACACTACACTGAACAAGAAAAAAATTGTATTTCCTATAAAATCAAGAAGGTTACAAGGGGCTCCATTGTTCACACCTCTTCAGTACAGTAGTTGAGGTTTTAGCCAAAGCAATCAGGCAAGAGAAAGAAACAGAAGAGGCATGAATAGGAAAGAAAATATCAAATTTTCCTTATTTATAGATGATGTGTTTCTTTCCACAGAATAAGAAAATATCACCAAGTTTTAAATGTGATCAACTAACTCATAAAAATGTCTGTAAAACTCAAGTGTTCTTGTACATAAAGAAACCACTGAGTAAGAAAATCAGGAAAACAATTTCATATACAATAACTTCAAAAATTCAAATATCCAGGAATCAACTTAATGAAAGATAAGGATAAATTCTACAGTGAAAATGTCAAAAATAAAGGAAAGAAGATATTAGTAAATGGGAAAAACTCTTTTGATCATGGATTTGAAGAAACAATACTGTGAAAATTGTCATATATCAAAAAGATCCATAATTTCAATTTAATCCATGTGAAAGTATCAACATGATACATCACAGCACTTGATAAAACAATTCTGCAGTTCATATGGAATCTTAAAAGTCACAGTATAATAAAAAAATCCTAAGCTAAACCAAACACACCGGAAGCATCACAATACCAGTTTTCCAGCTATACCACAAAGCCATAGCAACACAAATGCCATTGTATTGGCACAAGCAGATGTGTGGATCAGAAAACAAAGAAGTTACGTATCTACATCTACCTGATTTTGGGGAAAGGGGCCAAAAAGTACAAACTGAAGGAAACAAAGCCTCTTGAACAAATGATTCTGAAAAATAAAAAGGACATTCACATTCAGAAGAATGAAACTGTACTCCTATTTCTTAACTCATAATCAAATCAAATCAAAATGTATTAATCACCTATATATAAAAATAGGAAACTTGCAATTGGTAAAAAATAGCATGAGACACACTTGAAATCATAGACAAAGTCAAAAGCTTCCTTAATATGACTTTAAAAGCACAGGAATTCATATTAAGATTTAAGAAATATGTCAAATTATAAAAATTTCTGCCCACCAAAGGAAACATCAAAGCAGGAAAATTTTCCTAAGGGCACTTCTGAAGAAGTATTAATATCTATACTTCAAACAATTAACTCTTCCAAATCAAATACCCTCATCAAAAACTAGACAAATAAACAATTTCCAAAAAAGAAATTCAAATGGCCAATAAGCATTTAAAAATGATCAGTATCTATTTTCAGCCATTAGAGAAATGCAAATTGAAACTACATGGAGATTCCACATAACCTCAGTAAGAAAGGTCACCTTCAAGAATATAATGAAATAAGTAAGTTCTGGCAAAGATGCTCAGTAAAAGGCAGTCTCTAATATTGTTGTTGGTGGGAATGTAAGGTAGTACAACCACTGCGAAAGTCAGTATCAAGATTCTCCCCAAATGAAATATACAAATTCCATTTGAAAAGCCATGCCACTCCTGGATATATTCCTGAAAGAAATATTGTTAGCACAGTATAGTGATACATGCACATATGGAATTTTTAGAAACTGCATTTTTAGAAACTGCAATTCATACTACCCTTTCTGTGAAAACAAGCACTATGTCTCTCAACAGATGGATGCACAAAGAAAATGTGGGATCTATACACAATTCAGGCATAAAGAAGAGTGAAATGGTGTAGTGTCTAATAAAAATGAATAGACTAAAAAGTACCATGAGAAGTGAAATACAGTAGACTCAGAAAGTTTTTTCTTATGATTATCCTAACAAGTAGATGATAGATAGATAGATAGGTAGATAGATAGATGATAGATATAAAGGAAAGACAATGAAAAATTAGAAAGCAGATATTTGAGGGAGTGGGGAGCAACTAGATATAAAAATCAAGATATGTTAAATGCATGCACAGAAATAGAAATAAAACTTACAATTCTTTATTAGAAACATGTACTAATAAAAACAAGTAAAAAAATCTAGGTGCAAATAACAATAAACATAGAATTTAATCCTGTAAGAACTAAGATAGCAATAAAATAGCACAAGTTGAAAACATAAGTTCTTGCTTATTTGTGGAACTCTATTATTTCCTCCTGATTAAACTAGTTTTGAAAACTCAAATTCTACATGATGACGAGGAATCCTGATTTAAGGACAATCTACCTACAATAAAATAATCAAATAGAACAAAGAATTGTGCAATTTCTATCAGGCAGGTTAGAAAAATAAATATAGCTCCTATAAAGCAAGAAGTCACTATGATTATGGTTGGCTTATCTCTGCAGCCATCTCATTATTTCCAACATAATAAATAAAAGACTTAACCAGGATGTTGAATTCTTTGACTGTGAAAAAGAGAGATTGTTTGGAAAGAAAAATATTCTTATTTGGTAAGAATAACTTAGCTGATAGAAATAGAAGCCCCTGCTTACCTTGATTACTGGAACCTGAGAATTATTTAACCTGCCTAATTTATCCGTTTTTTGATGAACAACATTTTGGCTCAAACAGTCTCTGTTCTCTTTATTTCCCCCTGATTAGTTTTATCTTTGCATCATAATTCTTTTCTTAAACTCCACCTGATATTTTATGGAAGAGCCCTTCTTCTTCTCGTTGTACATAAGATTACAGATAATGTTGTTAGCATGGTCAGAACAAAAATATTTGACAACTGATCTTTTCACTTGGTGAACTGATGCTTTGCAAATTTGATTAAATAACATAAAATGATATGTAGGTATTATCTCAATAGGGAAATATTTCAATAGGTTAGAACAGAATAGCTTAGTGTTTTGGTATATTGTATAAGACACTTTTGTAACATATAAAGACATATTTATATTATCAAAATTCATTAGCTTTTATCCACTATTGTAATTGCATCAAAATTATTAGTTGCACTGTAGTATAACTCATTATTTTCATTAATTTCTCACTTCCCAGCGAGTCTGTATAAATAAGGGAAGGGAATCCTTACGTCAACTCTGATGAAGTAATATATCAAACATTTCTTATAGTGAGTCCATAGTCCTCAGAAATTTATGTACCCGTTACAAGACACAGAATGGAATGTTTCTGGATAACACGTTTATTAGCTTATTTTGTGGCAAGCATTTTGAAAAATAGTTCATACATATGCTTTGTTGTAACAGTTTGATTATATAAAAGCCCAACATTAAATGTATATTGTACATTATTTTACACTTGATTTAACATGTTTATAATATATATTTTTGTTAAATAAATATATATATTTTTAATATATTTAAATTTGCTCTTATTTTAATATATTTTAAATTTGCTCTTATTTGAAAACAAGAAAAATTTGGGGCTTTTGATTTGCTTTTATATTTGGAAGCTCTAAGAATTGAAACCAGAACACAGCCAGCTAAAAAACATGGCCAGTCTCCTCTTTCAAAAAAAAGTTAATTTGGCCATATCTTCAACCTAGCAAGTCACATGGTTAAGGGTGTAGGTAAGTTTTGCTAGAGAATACAAGCATAGTCATCCATAAACCAGTATTCTATTTTTTTTATTGAAAAACAGATTAATGTCTTACTTTATAAATATTTTCTTTCATATTTCAATAGCAAGCTTGTATAGTACTTACTCATTTTATTAGGATACACCATTCTACTACTGTATCTAACTTGTTGTGTTAGTTATTTTTCTCTTATTGCTGAGACAAAATATTTGACACCCCAAATGAAGGGGAAAAAATGTTTAGTTAGCTCACAGTTCATGGAGGTGTCAGTCCAAAGTCAACCGTCTACAAGTCAGGTTGGTGTGGCCGAGGGACAACATGGTGGTTGCAGCAGATATGAGAAGCAATAAGAGCAAAATGGCAAAACAGGAGGAGCATGGAGAGATTCTTTTAGTCTCTTATATTGTATGTAGGCCACATCCACTTGGGTGTAGCACACTCATAAACCCAACTTTGGACCATAAGTCACTCACAAACTCTATAAGCCTACATCCATGACTGCATGAGGCTTTGGGGGACACCCAGACTCAGACCACAACACTTGTTATATACTTAATACATGGAAACATACAACAGAACCTCTGGGAAGCCTATTGTTATCAATGCCATTGTGTTGATAATTTGACCTGGAATCAATGTGACTATATAGTACGACTCTAAAATGTGTTAAAGGTTTGAATTTGGACAAATATTATACTCACTTATAATAAACATAACACAATCACAGATAAAACTTTTAGTTAAATATAATGACATATCCCCAAAAACAAGGACAATGATTGGCTCAAGGTCGATCAATGAAGAGTTAGTTCACTCGATTCATTCATAAAGAGGATTGAATGTTTAAGATATGAATTGTCCTTTGTATAAGTAGGATGGTTCTAAATTTAATTGAGAATATATCTAAAGATTTAATTAACTTTTCTTATGGTTTATGCTGACTCTACTTAAAGTGGAATAATACATGTTGCTATATACTTAAATGTAAATGCTATGCTAGAAGCAATAATGTCTCAAGATTCTACCAGTCACTTTGGGAAAATGGCATGATTAATGACTTTTGGGTGGTTTTGAAGTGCAGGGATTCAGCTGATTATATACAGTTATGACTTGTGATGATAGTATATTACAGCATTCTAATTTACACAGTTTGGGCTTAGTAGCTTAAGACAGATACTATAAGATTTTTATTGATAATTAATAATGCAATAAGGGATTCCAAATGTATTTCCAATCACTGATAACTTTTAAAAGGTTTTTGCTTTGATTTTATAAAATTAACTTTTACACAATTGAAGGAATGAGCATTAACATACAAGTGAATTAACTTAGACTCACTAATGACCAATTGTATCTTAGAACTCAAAGTAAATCTTAATTTTTATGTGGTCCAAAGAGAATGTTTTTTTCCATGACCTAAGTATCAGTCTTTATTTTTTCATCATAATAAATACTACGTATTCAAATAAAAAATAAAAATTGTCACTGCAGAAAATAATGATAATTTTAACCAAAAAAATTTTCATGAATTCTTACATTCTGTGTCTATACATTGACTGTAAGTACTAATGAGGTTAATTTTGTTATTTTTTCCTTCAGATCTAGCATCTAAGTCTTTTAATCTAACATTGTTCTCCAATTTAAAAAGGTACTCATTAGAGAAATGACTATGATGGATGTGGGAAACGCACGATGTGAGCATGGAGAACTTTGCAGTGTCATGAAGTAGGGAAACACATGAATAAAATCACTGCAATCATGTGCTATAGTAAAGATGCAAAATTAAATGAAAAAATCTCTCAGTGGACAAAGGAATGGAATAATTTTGCTTTTTGTATGTGCATGTGGTGGGGAGTTATTATATTTTCCTTGCTTTTGGTCTTTTAAAAAATTTTTTTCATTTATCTTGTGTTTATTTCTGCTACATACTAATTCAATTAAATTTCTTTTATTCTTTAATTTGATTCTTTTTACTTTAATCCTTTTAATCTTTCTTTTCCTCTTTTATAAAATTTTACTTTCATTTTACTTTTCCTACCTCTTCAATTTTATTATTATTGCTACTCAGCTTTATTTTTAACTGTTTAGGTTAACCTATGCTATTACTGATGAATTCTTTTCTATTGTAAATGTGACACAGTTGTTGGATTTCTAAGATACTTTATTGTAAGTCAACATTTGGAGTATCTTTGTGTTTACAGTACTATTACAGACCTCTTTTCTATTAAGCATGTATAGTTGTACTTTTAGGGTTCTGATGGTCTATCAATACCTGGTTTGTCTCTGACTCTATTATTATTGCTGATTTGTTCACTACTGTGAAAGGCAACATAGTCGTTAGCATTTATTTGGCTTTTACTTTAGACTAATGTCAGTTTTGCCTTTGAGATATGAACAGTAGTTAGTTTTCTTCTCTCTGAGTCATGCAGAGGATGAGTTAGTTTTCTTCTCTCTGAGTCATGCAGAGGATGAGTTCCCAAGAGAAGATGGACACTAAGATCCTCAAATATTACACTGTGTGCTGGTGCCTGGTCTGTCTCTGAGCTCTTTCTGCATGCCATGAGGTGCTTCCCTTCCCTCTGTCTGCTGTCCCATGAGCAGTGTCCCTACCTTGCCACCCTGTTTTAGAATCCATCAACTAAAACATGAACCAAAACCATCTTCTCCTCTAAGTTGTGGGTATCAGGTATTGTATCTCAAGGAGGATAAATTACCTAAGACATCAAGGGAGTGAAAGTCTTCTGTAACAAAAGGTATAGTACCATGAAAAAAAGGATTGAAGAGTACATCAGAAAATGGAAAGACCTTTTCTGTTCCTGGATAAGCAGAACCAATGTTGTCAAAAGGCCATATGAGAGAAGTCATATGTAGATGTAATGGAACAGCAATCAAAATACCAACATGCTTGTTTATAAATCAACAATAAAAAAATAAAAATACTAAGGTTTCTTTGGAAGAAAAATTAATCAAGATCCGTATCTTTTTCCCATGATTAGTGTCAAGTCAAGATTGATGAAAAACTAATACATAATACCAGGAACACTGAATGTGGTAGGAAGAAAAATTGATAGAATCACTTGAAGACATAGGCACAATCAAGAACTTTTTAAATAGAATAGCAATTGAACAAGAAAAAATACCATCCATCTACAGGTGGAATTATATCAAATTAATAAGCTTCTGCTCACTACAGCAAACAATCAAAAGAGTGAGATGAGTGGAAACATGTTTTGCCAGACAGTCTCCTGACAGTGGTCAGTGCATACCCATGTTTATAACAGCACAGCTCATAATAAAATAGGTAGATCTTGGGAGCAACCTACTTTCCTATCAACAGTTGAGTGGATAAAAAAATGGTATATATTCACCATGGAATACTAATGAGACATAACAAAGCTTAAATTTCAATCATTAGTAGAAAAATATGAATATATCTTCAGACTGTAATTGCAAGTAAAAGAAATGTTAAATATTTTAAGGTTTCACTTATAAGAAATTTGAAGTATACATAATTCTGTAATAAAAAATAGGTGAAAGAATACAAGAAGACAGATTATGTTGAGATGGGAAGATCTGTAGATGGAGAGAGATGGAAAAAAGAGGAGTGAAAAATAAAACTGATCAAGATTTGGTATATTTATTTACTAATTCTCCTCAATGAATATATATTATGTATCAGGAAGGAAACAAACAGGTGAAAATTATACCTATAAAAAAGATTTGCATGTGAGTGTGATGGAAATATAAATCAGTATTACTCTATAGGTTTGCAGATAGATATTATTGGGCATGAACAATTAAAATACTACATTTAAGTAATTGTCCATAAATGAAGAAATATAAACTATACCAATGATAATGTCTCAAATTTGCACATGTGTTTCTATTAGCTGCATAAAATAAAAAACCTCAAATAAATGCTTAATTTGCTGATAAATATTTATTCTTTGTTTGAATGAAGTTCAGATGTAATTATTCCAGGCTGTGGGCCTTTCTATAAATGTTAAGGGCACAAGCTCTTAGTATTTCATTCTTCAGCAGCATGGGATTTACTTATTTTAATTCTTAATAACAAGAAATATAATGTATACCTTCTATGTTTTAGTTTTCAGGAAAGAACAGGGAAGTAAGAACAGAGAGCAATTTCTAGAGAAATTTCCACTATCTGTAAGCCTTATATCAAATTTCATAAAAATCTCAGATTACTTTCACATATCATTGCTAGAACTGTACCGTATCACTAACCTGTAGTAAAAAGGAGGATTAGAAATAGAGCTCTGAATGGGATGCACTATCAGTTATGCAAATTTACAAGACAATGCTGTGAAATACACATACATCTTAAGTAGACATTAAGCAGTCTCAGAATTATTATTATTATTATTATTATTATTATTATTTTGGTACTGGGGATCGAACTCATTACCTTGTGCTTGCCAGGCAGGCATTTGTGCCACCGAGCTATATCCCCAGACAAGTCTCAGCATTATTAACAATGAAAATTGTACTACTTTTAAAATAAGCCATATATCTACTATTATTTAGTTAATCTCCTTAATTAGTAGGGAAAGTTACTATTTGGTCTTAGGTTTAATAGCTAATAGTATTTCTTCATTTCCACAATTTTAAATTTTTAAAAGATCTTAATTTATGAGCTAGTCAAGATACAAATCAAAGGCAATGAAAAACTGCCATTTAATTAAAGATGGGTAGAGGACATTTACTAGGTATTTCAAAGTGAGTCAGTTTTAAGTGCAGAATAACTGCTTATTATGTAATATACTTTTTAAGGAACAAAAATATTACAGGATTCAAGTTAATGTGTAGGAAACAGTAAATTCTCAGCTAACTAACATTCTTGTGATATAAATCTCTATCTCTAAAAGGACCTTGTTCAAAGTAATTATATTATCTGAGAAAGAAAATTATTAGAACATTTTTATGAATTAATTTATTGTTTAAATAGCTGCAAAGGAAAATGATGGTACCCTTAAGATTTGTGCTAAGGTAATTCACCACAAAGGAAAGGAAAATAAATTATGGAAAACTGCTTTACAGTAATTCATATTATTGCCCTGCAAAGTTATATCAGGTTATTTCTTATCAAAAATTTTGTGCTTAAAGGAGAATGCTGTCCCAAAGGTACCAAAATTTCAAGCTTTATTAGGACCTTCCTTGAAGAGAATGCATAATAAAATCCTATTTTACTATCTTTTGCCATTTTGACCTACACATAAATCAAAATGCACATATAGCATATTGCTGAAGGATTTTAAAAATATTGAACATGAATATTTTTCTGAAATAAAGGTACACTTAGTTATTTGTTAGGCACTAAAATATATAGAAAATAAATTAACGGATTATACAATGCACCATTATCAAAACATAATTTTATTTAAATGCACAAAGTATATGCAAATAGCAAGACATTAAAATATTTGGCAGGTTTACTTTTACTAATAAAACTAATGTCCTTGAATCCTACTTTCTCTCTATCATCACAATAATAAGCTCCACCATTTACTGTGTTAATAAAGCTTACTCCCTTCTCTGTTGCTTAGTTACGTTAGGTAAGGTAGAAAAAGTACAGTGTGGGCCAAATATCTAAGAGAATTTTTCTCTATATAATGTAATAATAATTGACATTTTTATTAAGCATCATTTTTCTATCTCTGTAGAGACAGAACATGACAAGATTACCTTAAACAAGTGTAGATCAAAACATTAAAGACAAGATACAATAAAAAATAAAATACCATTATAATTCCAGAAGGGTTGAGGAATGGAACATTTTAGTCTAGAATCTTGGCCACCAACATGGAGGCAACAAATCGAAAAAAGTTCTATTATGTATAAACCTACCTAGAAGAAATTAGTTATTTTTGGAAACCAAATTTAGAAATGTCTAAAATCTAGAGGATTTTTTGTTTGCAATGTTTGGAGAATGTTGTAATAATGTTAAAGATAGTAAATGATCATCTCATTTTAAGTTTGATTTTGAGACAGGATTTTGCTGAGTTGCTTAGATTGACCTTAAACTTGTAATCCTTCTACCTCAGCCTTCCGTGTAGCTGGAATCATATGCATGTGCCAGTATGACCAGCTGGACTGTATTTTTAATCATATCATCACTATTGGACAAAAAAAGAGTCCCCAAGTCCTTTGAATGTCACTGAATTTAGTTTATGCATAAAACACAGGAAATGTTTTCAAAACTGATGACCCTTATCATTGTGACAGGAAAATGATGAAGTTTATTGATTTTTCCATTTAAAGTAGCTAATAGCGTAGCTCAGTCAAACACACCAAGAAAGGTAATGCTAGAAGCAAGCGGGCTACCCTTTGAGACATTCTCCAAACACATAATTCATTACAGATGAGGCTTATAGCTCAATGAATCACAAAAGGACTACGGTCCTTCTCTTTTATTTAGAGTATCACTTTTGGGAATTACGAGCTTTGAGAAAACCAGCATGATATCCAGTACAAATAGCACACAGCTGTAGAATCTCAACAATAGCTCACTGAACTGTGCAATGAACCAAACCCCTGAAGTCACTTTAACAGCCTTCCTTAAGGTATCTGAACTTAGGATTCTGAAGTATAAAGAGATAAAAGGATGAGGCCATGCCAAGGCAGTAAGTAATGATAGGTGTTTTGTTCATTTTTGTTTTTATTGTGTCAAAACATGTGGCACAAAATTTAACATCTTAAGCCAAGTTTTGTATTTTTGTTTTGGTTGGGAGTGGTTACCAGCTTATCTCACAATGCTATTTATGTATTGAACCATTAAACAATTCTGTATCTTCATTGAAAAATCTAAATTTTGCAGCTTTTACCTTGCTTGACTCAGCAGCTACAATCATACTGATGTGAGAAAGACTTACGTTAACTGGCGGCCCATTGTCTTATAATCTTGTTTTCCTTCTTTCAGAGAAGAATGAGAAAAACAAAACAACACTCTGATGGCTTCTTCTATCATATTTCTTAAATGTAATCTATTAACATTTCATTAACAAATGAGAAGATGGGAGTCACAGAGGCAACAGAATGTCACAAAATCCCAGCAATTTTTTTTCTATCTCTTAAAGTGGTCCACAAGCCACTCAGAAGGTCTAGCCAAAAAGCCGTATTGGTGTCATCATCTCATTTCCTCAACAATGCAGTCAAGAGACATAATATTTATTTATTTATTTTTTTAATCGGCACCGGGGATTGAACTCACGACCATGTGCTTGCAAGGCAGGCGCTTTTACCGCTGAGCTAAATTCCCAGCCCAACGAGACATAATAGTTCAGAGATTTTACACTACTTGCAAACTAAAAAGTTAACTTTTCGTAATTTCATGTATGTCGGCGAAACAGACAAGATTGCTATGCATAAATACAGTTCAGGCTATTATTGACATCAATAGCTTTACCGAGAGAGAGAATCACCTTTTTTACTTGCATTCCCTTGGAGTAATTGTTACAGCAAGATACAGAAGGCTAGGTTATACTTCTACAAATATGAATTTCACTGAAGAAAAGGAACCTCGTGCTTAGAAACTGAGATTTGAATAGACGGTATATGTATCATTTGCTCTGGAGAGAAAGGAACTAATTTCTTTGTTATCCTTGACAGATTCAAAACCTATCTGGTAAACATAGGGAATATATACATATATATATGAGATGGTATATAAACACTTAGGTATGACTTTGAGACAAAGTTATCAAATCATCACACTTTAGTAGAAAATTAAAGAGCAGTTCCTAATTACATAAAGTAAATTTTCAGGCAGCATTCAAAATGTAAAATATCATCACTAATATTAATGTTTTTTTCTAAAACTTTCTCAAAGTGAATAATTGACATTTGTTTCACTTCATTTTTGTTATTTGAGCTCAGAATGTGAAAAATGTGTGAGAATTATTTTCTATAATGGGTTGCTTACAATTAATTGAATGTGAATCTTTTTTACAGCAGATATTCATGTTAATTCTCCAAGAAGGATTAAGATTGAAATTTTCCTGCCTTTATGTAAGCTGTATTTCTCAGTTTGCTTTATATAAATACCTAGGCTTTTGTAGTTACAGAACAGATTGTCTCCTGGGAAGATTGTAAGAACTACACCCTCCTGTAGTTACACACTATTATAATCAGAATTTTGATATTATGGAATCAATTGTACATATTAAAGAGTATTGTCATATCATGATCTTTGTGGTTGCATTATATATTACTTCTTATTCAAATAGTATTGTTTTGTATATCCATAATGTATTATTTAATAACTTTAATTTTCCATTTAGACCAATATAATGGGCTGAAGTTAAAAGCTTATATCTTCAAAAAATATTAAAAGGAAAATAATAATAAATTTCAACAATCAGAACTTGGAACCAACTAAGATACCCTATAATAAATGGATAAACAAATTGGGAAACATCCATAAAATAGCATCTTATTCATTAATAAAGTGAAAATAAATAAATTGTCAACATAAAAAGACAAGATGGATTGGAAACTTAATGCTTATTGGAAATAAGCAAAGCCCACCTGAGAGGCCACCGGTTCTCTGACTCCAAGTAAGGTCAGGATGGAAAAGACGAAATTACAGAGATGCTAAGAAAAGATCAGTGGTTTTCAGAGCAGTATCAAACAAAATGCAAGCCCTCATCAGCCTGCAAATCTGTCAGTATTCTGGGTTTGAACTTGCCAGGTTCCAATACTAAGAGAAAAAAGAGTCTATTGTTTAAGACACCAAGATAATTTGTTATTGCAGGTAAAGTGAGACAGCCACTAAAGTCATAGCACCATTAGTAAAGAACATATGTTTAAAATTTTCAGACTTTTTCTTAGTCACATTTTTCATTATTGTGTCCAACAAAGGCAATACATGCAGATATATATATATATATATATATATATATAAACATTTTTTCTTTGAAATTGGAATTTATGCCCTCTTGACTACTAATGAAAATGTGTTTCTAGATGTAAATTTAAAGTGTAATAACTAAAAGAAGTAAAATGATTTTAGAGAGACTAATGAACAAACTTAAAAGTAGAATTATTCTTTAATAATTATCTTTTGATTGCCTGGATCAACTCATATATATAGAAAATAAATATTAATTGCATATCTATATCTATATATATGCTTCATTTTATCTTTCATTTTCTATCCTCTCTGATTTGCATACTCCTACACAACAAAAATGAACACAAATTTATAGGGTCAATAAAACTTCTCTCTTAAGAAATTTTAATACCCAAGGATTGCAATATGCTACCGCTTATACATCCCAGGCTGTCATATCTCTCACCTCCTTTGCCTTTTATTTACCCCACAATGCCAGGGTTTTCCAATCAAGCGTACTTTGCTGTTCAAGGAAATGTTGAATTGATTAATAAACCTTGAGTAAAAATAGAGGTGTTAGCAAATCCTCTAACTTTGTTGCCCATAGTCTGCAAATTCTGCTTGCCTGTATACCTGCTGAATGGTTTTAGGCTGTAAACAGCAGGTCCGGGAAATAGCTACTCTGTAGAACAAGTCACTTGTCGCTGAGGTGTGACTACTGTGATCTCACAAGAAATCAGTGTAAGTGAGTTCTCTGCACTAACTCCAGATAGGCCTGCAATGCCTCCCAGCACCTCTGGAGCTCTAGTCTAACTATGCCCTTCTCAAACTAAGCTTTGTGATGTTTCAAAGAAAGTATTCGTAGGCAATGGAAGAGGACCTCTGGAGTGCCCCTCCGCTCAGCAGCGTCATACTCTCCAGGCCTGCTTTCAAGCCTTCCAGAAGTCCTTAGATCCGCCATACCCGCCAGGCCCAGCCTTCAGCAGTCCCAAAGTCCTCAGATCTCTGTTTCTGAACCTGGCAGACTCTCCACACTCTGCCCTCTAACGCAGTGCCTGTGGTTCAGAAATTAGACACAGTGAGAGAGAGCCCAAAAGGGTATGTAATTCACCTTGAAAATATTTCTAGACTTTTCAGTCTTTTCCTTCTCTTAGTGCTAAGGCTGAAAACTGGTCATGTCATATTCATTTTCTCCTAGTTTTATATTTGTTTTTGGCAGGAGACATGATTCTTACAGTTACTTCTTGTCTGGTGGCATTAACAGAAAATTCTTAAAGTCTGAATGAAAAGATATTAGTTCCAGAATTAGGACAAGATAAAAAAAATGTGGCATTTTACTTAGGATAAGAATTATGTCCTTTTCAGCCATGTTTTAGAATTGTAAATGGGAAGAAGACCTCTTACATAGTAAATTTTCTGCAAAGTAATATACAGTGTTTCTCATAGCTTTCTCATTTAACATACTATAATTTGAGATTTCAAAATTAACACTTACTAACAAGGTTTCATTAATATAGCTTTATTTATGAGGAACAATTTGATAGCTATGATAAAAACGTTGGAATCAGGGAACTAGAATCTCATATTAAAAATTAATATGAAAATCATTTTAAAATTTGAATTTTACTTTTATGAAAGTTTCATCTCCCCCAAATATTTAAATATCACAATAGAAAATAAACAATAATGTTTAATTCTTTAGAGAAAATATTTGGCACTTGATATTAGTTTTCCAAATAGAATATCTGAATAGAGTTGCCTTTACAACTATGAAAACAAAGTATTACAATTTAATTTTAAGTTAAATACTCTGGATTTAACTCAGGAACAATTAAATGCCTTTCATTTTTATTATTTAAAATATTAAAATACTAGCACATCTCTTTATCTTTCTGTCTTGTAATTCAAAGTATTTTCTGATTCGGAAAAATACATCAAGGGAGGCTAAAGAATAGGTTTCCATATAAACAAAATTTTTATTGAAAATGAGATATTATAGTACCTCTGTTATTCGGTTCAGAATGCCCTGTAATTCTTTCACTCTTTGAATGGTTTTATACTTTTTTGGTATGTTTGATATTATTGTATTTGAAACTATGCTCAACTATAGCAGAGAAAGAAATATTGTGATAGCTACTGTTAATGTCCGGTTGTCTTAATGTTAAGTACTGTGTTGCCTATGTTGTCCAGTTCCGATCTCCTCTGTACTGACCTTTTTTGTCTTATTCTCTTTAAAATAGAATGGAAAAAAAAAGAATAGGTTTCCATATTTTAAAAAAGCTATGTGTACATTAATAGAAAACAATATACATAAAATTAATGAGGTAGGTCAAAAGGAAAAGAGTATTTGTATATTTTCAATCTATGCTTACTTATAAAAATATACTTCAAAGATATATTTTGAGCCTCTTCTTCATAGTTTTAGTCACTGGAAGATAGAACCACTAGCTATCACTTACATTGTTTAATTTATCCAGAGCTTGGGATTATTACAATTCATTCAAAGAAAGTTGCCTGCCAATTCCAGAACATGCTTATTAGTTTAGCTGAAATAATAAATTAAAGTGACACAATCCATTCAGAATGGATTTGGTCACACAAATAACTGATATTAACCTAAAGTTCACAAAACACAACAATGTTTTAACTTTATGGATGGCTTGTTGTTCTGAAGGTTAGTGTACTCCCAAATATATTTTCTGCTCTAGAGTCAATTTATTAACTATAGAAGATCATTCCCTCTGATAATGATGGATTTGTATTAGATTTTAAGAAAAATGTAACTCTTATTTTTTATAGCCCGATTCCAAAATGGCCAATGATTCCAAAAACCTTACTATTCTCTCCTACTCCAACTCCCTCTCCTTGACCTATAATTTGATTCTAATCAGTAAAATCTGGCAAAGTAATGAATGTTATTTTTGTGTTCGTAAGACATAAAATTGTTGTATCCATTTTCCATTTTCTTTGCTGGCCTGTTCTCTTTTTAGGGAAGTTCCCATGAGCAGGAACTGAGAATAGTCTCTTGCTAACTCAGAACCAAGGGTGACTTCTGACAAATGCCTAAAAGGATACGAATGTCTTCAGTTAGCCACTGACAAAGGGAACGAGTGCTACCAAGGACCACATCACCATCGTGGAATGGAAATGGTCCCTTCTCCACTTGCCTCCTATGGGGATCAGCCCAGGCTGGCAGTGTAGGAGCTTTGCAGAGGAGCCAGCTACTTAGACAGACTGCACATCAGGAACTTTATCATAATAAATGCACTACAGCTGCTAATTATGTAACGATACTGTGAGGAAATCACAGCTAACACATTGAACATTCAAAATGCTCCTAAATTTGGTACCGATCTGCCAGACAAACAAAAAACAAAAAACAAAGAACAAAACTTAACATTCACCACAGCTCAACAGAATGAACTGTTAATCTTGTAATATTTCTTTTGAAGGCATAAAGTTTAAGCTGCTGGTGCAGGTCATTGGTAGAGCAGTTAGCTGGAAAAGGTCCTGAATTTGGTTCCTAGCACCAGTGAGGAAATCACAAATTGTTCCTTATTAGTGAATAATTTGAATATGATATGAGTTCTCCTTTTGTGTGTGTAGACTTTCAACTATAAGAAATAAATTAATGCATAAGTTTACGTATAACTACATGTGTCACAGAGAAGTACTTACAAACACATTTACCTCACAATGACAGGAAGCCATGGCAGTCAACATCAAGGACTACAGCTGCCCTCTGACTGCTGATAATCTTTCTTCTACCGTTTATCATGACTGACTTGTTAGATTCTTTGAACAACCACCTCTTTACAGCCTACTTTTCTTCTCAGACTATCTTCTGTTTTCCAATTTATGATCAGTTTTACTATTTCTTTTTAGTCCTCTATTTCTCTTTATTTTTTCTCACTTTCCTCTTCTTCTCCTTCTTCCTCCTCTCCCTCTCCTTCTCTATCTCCCTCCCCCCTTTTCATTTCACTGCACGAGGATCCAGCCGGGTCAGGGCAGTAGGAAGAGGACCACTCCTTTCCAGAAGAAAACTTCAGGTAGTTTTTCACGGTGAAGGACCATTGATAGCCATTGTATGATTTATGATTCTTGGCACTTAACAGAATTAAAACTATGGTTAGATTTTTACATGGGAATTGCAAAAGCTTTTTAAAAAGAAAGTCACATAATTGTATTTTCCATGAGCTTTCTACTTTTATTGTTGCTTTTTTTTTCCTCTTTGGTGCCAGCAATCAAACTCAGGACCTTGTACTTGCAAGGTTTTACTTTTATTGTATGACTTTTTACATAGAATTGTGACTTTTATGAAGGCATGTACTCTGTTACAGCAGAACTTGCTATAGAATTAAAATTATTTTACATATGTCTTATATTTCATGCCCCTATGTCGGTCTTCATTTTCATGATATTTACTCAACCCCAACTCACTGATAATTGTACATTTGCAAACTGAATCCAATCTTTATACTTACCATTTCTACCAAGAAATCAGTTTTAATATCTCAAGTATAAGTGACACCTTCCCCAACTTCAGCTCCATTGAAATTTGTCTTCTCTTTCTTTAATCAATATTTTTTCTTATGCTGTATCATCTATTAAGATATCAAAATGCTGTGGGCAGGATCCTCTTTTACCAATCATATAATTAATAATTCTGCTTCATTTTAAGTTAAAAAGACATTTTAAAGAAAAGACTATGCATACAAAATTTAAATCTAGTATACATAATGAAATAGACCCTCCTCACTCAAATTTTAACATGAGTAAGAATGCCCTGAGTGTTTCACTTTTTTAGAGAGTGGTTTTTGCAGAAGACTATAAGAAACATTTCATTTTCTATCAAATGATCATTTTTGTATTTGTTATTTTCTACACCAGCACTGTTGAAAAGGAAAAAAAAAATAATTCATGCAAAATGAAAGTATTTTCTTCTTTTTGTTTGCTTGTTTTTGCACTGGGAATCAAACTCAGGACCTTCTGTTTGCCAGGCAGTTGCTGGGCCACTGAGTGATATCCCTGGACCAATGAAAGTATTTTCATCCATGCTATTCAATCCGATCTCTACTAGGTGTGATTTTTAAGTGCTTGAAAGTGGCAATTGTGTCTTTGCTAATTATTTGTTTGTCTTTGCTTTGATTTAGCCATATACTTAAAAGTCACATTCTTATTCTTGTCACCTGCCTATTACTTTGTGAGTCCTTATTGTTTATTAAGCTATGCAATATTTAGTTCTCTCATTGTCTGTATCTCCATTGTAAGTTATACATCCATCCACCATTTAACATTTCAATTTATTGATCCATATATCCTAAGTTTTATTTGCTTCTCCATTTCTAATATAACTCTTCTGATTCAGAATACGTACCTCATCTGTTAAACTTATAGGATATAAATTATACTTTATTCCCCATTTGTTTTACAAAAGCAATGTTTGCTTATAATACAAATATGATTCTGTGGTGCTTTTACTGAAATATTAAGGTTTCAAATGGAGAAAATATTGATACCTAAGATATAGGAAATTTCCATGACTATACGGAGAAGTCACAATAGCTATAACTCAAAATAAACATAAATAATTCCAAAACAAAGTTTTTCATGGTGAACTAAGTAACCTATATTTATAAATGATGCTGAATCTTCTTGACTGTCTAGTAGACTGTTTGATGTGATATAAGATAAATTCTGAATTTTGTACATGAAAGTGATTTACTTAAATTTTCTTCAGCCAAACAGTTTTTTTTTTTTGTTTTTGTACCAGGGATTAAACTCATGACCTGGTACTTGCCAGGCAGGCACTTATGCTGCTGAGCTAAATTCCTGGCCCAGCCAAACAGTTTTTGGCTCAATATGTTTTTCTAATTCTTGCTATTTTCACAGCAATTATTTTCATAAAAATAAGTATTGTTATCAAATGGAGATATTATTAAATTTAATCTAATAGCCTTCCTTTTTTGACAAAATTGATATATATCTTTAAAGTGTCTCTTGTAAAGTAGGTATGAAAATTTTCTGTCAACATGTGAAAATCTTGAAATCTTGATTTTATATGTGAAACAGTTGGTCCTGAAAAGGTCATAATATGAACCAATCTATAAAGTCATCAATAGCAGGTGTAGAGGTTTAATAGCAAATATAAGGCAACATTTGAAACTATTAAGGCATATAATTTAACATGAACTTGGTTTTGCTTTTTATTTTGAATAAAAATGTGAAACTTAAGTAGTTTTTCTTAGAATTAAACATTTAGTCCCCACTTTGGCACCAGAATGGAGCTTATGTTGGTAACGAGATTCTTCTAATTTGAGTCTCATTTCATTGTACAAAATGTCCCTTCAACACTACTTGGGATATCTGTATTCTTGGAAAACTGTAATTTTAATATCTAATAAAGTGTTTGCATTTTATTTTTACCTGCCTAACACTTTCAAGCCCTGTTTGCCTCTTCCCTTTCCCCCCACAGAAGATGAAGTAGCCTTAGTTCTTGCTCCACTGGTAACAAATGTGCACAAGCGCCCTCAACCCAGTTCCACCCTGACTGAACTCAGATCTGAACAGTCTTCTTTTAGTCGGTCTTGCTCCATCTTCAGAAAGGCTTTGAAGACAGGTCTTCTCCATACAGCATCATGAGGTTAGTAACAGACTTTTGCTTAATGCCTCAGTGCACATGTGGTATCCTCCGTCTCACACGCTACTAAAATTTGTGTCCTGCATCGATACTTCTTGGAAATGGCCAAAGCAGGAGACGTAATATTGTTTCAATTACACCCTATAAAACTTTGTGGTTTGTGAAAATGTTGTGGGTCTGCTCTGCATTTTATGTAGTATCATTTTTATTAGTAGTCCCCAAATGGCAGTATATTAATTTGATGACCTCCTCAATAATGGCCCTTTGTTTTAAAATTTCTTTTATTATTTTGAAGGTAGTAAAATACAGCAGAACAAGACAGAACAAAGCCAATTGAGACAGTGTAGTGAAAATGGTACAGAAATTCACAGCAGGTTACTGGGATAACAGTAATAGATACCACAGTATAGATCGTTATCTTCACAATAGTTGTTCTTTCAATCAGGTATAGCAAAATCAAAGGAAATATAGGACATTACAGAACTTATCAAAACAGAATATTGAAAAGAGCAATGCTATTAATCAGAACATAGCAAAACAGTGATAAAAATATTTGCCTTCAAAGAGATGGTAGAAGGAAATCCCCCGTATTTGCTATATTGCATACAGTCATCCTTCCAAGAGATGCTCAGACTTCTGGCTCCCATTTGCTAATGGGGGAGGATGGGATGTTTGATTCTCAGCCCATGTACTGGTAGGCTCACAACCCTTTACCAGGGTGTCAGGCTGGTTGCTTGGTTTCCTGGCGCCCTAAGTTCCAACATGGCATGGATCTCAGGAGGCGCTGGTGGTTCTCACCCTCGGGTGGCCGCTGCTTGCCAGACCACAACCACTTACCAGGGCCAGCCACTGCTCTGTGAATGAGCCAATATAATAGCTCTTTGCATTTTTTTAGCAATTAGGCATATATTATAATTGAAACTACTGCTCTGAAAGGCAGGTTTTAATCAAATTGACTGTAGTATGAGTAACCCTCCGTACCCTGTAAAGTTGTCCATATCAATGTTAGGACAGATAAAAAGATCATTCAAGGTCAAACTGACCTGTCAGGTATGATCGAGTTAAGAATCTTGAGATAGGGAAATTACCCTGCATTGTGTGAGTGGGCATCTTAATAAGGTGGAGGTCACGGGATCATGGAAGGGCCATGTGAGGTGGACAGCTGAGATGAGAGGAGGCAGAAGATGCTTCACTGCTGACCTTACAGATGGAGGAGGGGAGTCAGGAGCCATGGAATATGGGTGGTTTGTAGAAGAAAGCAAAGAAACAGATGCTGTGCCAGAGACTGTGGGGAGAAGCAGATCTGCTAATCCTCTCTTTTTTCTGCCCTCTGCAACATTAAGAGATTTAATACGTATTGTTCAGAGCCAAGAGGTAAGTGATGAGTTGTCTGAGCAGGAATAAACCACTGTCATAATGACCAAAGGAAGGCAAGGACCACAGATGATTTTTTTCCTGAAATTTTCTCTAAAGAGGCAATTAATTCATTGTTGCACATAGGTCCCAACACCTGATCTTGTTTGTGTAGTTTCCAAGGCCTAGTTTAATTTAAACTATTTCCTATCCTTAGACATTGAGTTTTATCGGAAGAACAGTGTTTTTTTGTATTGCAAGCATTTTAAGAATAATAATGGACATGATCTGTTTTCCCAGACTGTTTCTAAAATCAATGCAAAATAAAAGATTGTTTTCAATAAAATACAGCTATTGTTGTTTTTAAAATATCATACTTGTGTTTTTAAATATTTTTTTCTTTTCATATCTACAATTATAAAATACAAAGTAAACAAAAAATATTTCTGGCCTCCCTCAATCTTTCTTGCTGCATTTAGTATTTATCATTTCCCCCTTATAAAGTTTGCCAATAAACAGATTTCAGAAACAGCACTGAGGCTTTTGGGAGCAAGGTGCTCTAAGGGTTGATCCTCTGCCCACACAGAAATCAATGAGAGCATCTATTCATGCAACTACCTAACATCACAAGAAATAAGGGAACTGGGCAAGAGATCACACTGCCTAACTTTAGTACAATAAGAAAAGATGCATTTAAAAAGAAGAAAGAGTTGCTCATGTCACCACCTTCACTAACTTCAAGCAATTTGAAAAGAGATGTTTCCCACTTGGGTGAAGACGCGCAAATTATGTCTATATTTTAGTCTGCCAAGATGAAACTCGATTGACGGAAAGTCTCAGGCAGAGCCGCCAGGCAATTACACACAGACAGAGCTCCTTAGCTAAGTAGGCAAGGTGCTGCCTCCACTGCCCTTGCTCAACCTCACAGGAGGCGCAAGACGCTATCCATCAGGGCACGAGACAGATAAATAAGCACAAGACAAGCAGATAAGCACAGGCTTTGTTTTGAATTTCAGTGATGGGCTAAATCTATGAGATGTAATATCAGTCAAGACCCAAAAATTCCTATCTCCAGGTCAGCACTCCAGACAGAGGCTTTAGACCTGCCTATACACCAAGAAGAGACTGATGCTCCAGTCGGAAGCAGTTGTATTTCACCCTGCATCGCTACCTCCTGTGGAACAGGCCTGACTACACTTCTGAAGCTGCTCAGGGCCCTAAATTGTGGGATTTGGTGCCATCTATCTTAGAGCAGCCTGGGCAGCGAAGGAAAACCACCAATGTCTGTCTCCATGTGCAGCATCAGAGGGAGTATTAAGGCTCTTTTACTTGAGAATTTGTGGTATACTGAGCACAAGACTCAACACTGAGCTGGTGAAAGCTATCTCTGGGTAGATCATGGTGGTCTCAAGAGAGTGTCTGTAGACAGAGCCTCTGGACCTGCCTGAATACCAAACAGGAACACCTACAATTCACGTCACTAAGATTTGTCTTCCATCTAGCATCACGTCTGGCTATTTGTAGTAATACTGAGGTGTGAATCAACCATTAGCCTCATCAACAGCCCATGGAATCAGGGCTTTATGTCCTGACCCCAATCCAGCTATAGATGGCTGTGAGCTCTGTGCAAAAATCCACATTGTTGTGTTGAAAGCCAAGGCCAATGTATTGCACACCTTTTTTTCTTCCTTGATATGAGGCAGCACAACATGGTACTTTGGGCTGGTCCCAAGGTGGTGAAATCCAAAGCTGAGCATAATCTCGGTTGTCTGAACACAGACCAGTGACTACGGACAATGAATCTGGAGAACTCTGACCTAGTGAAAATGTGACAGGGAAGACTATCCTTACTAGAGAGACTCTGCCTTTATTCCATAAAAGTTGCAGGTATGAGATAAAACTGGGCCTGAGGTACCTTCTAGTGCTGAGTGACATAGTATACTCATAGCAAAACTGGATTTAGGGGACCATAGAATGCTAACATGCCAGAAATATCCATAGGCTGACAAAAAATTAACAGACCATTAAGAAAGTCTGCAAAGATAAGTAGAGGGAAAACCAGGTTATGAATACTGAAACAAACATATAAACCCTTTATTCCCCAAATGATGTCAGAAACCAACAGGTGTCAAGGACTTTCAAGAACAGTAACAGTACCTCTTGGTCAAAATAACATATTAGGAAAGAACAGTTAGTTACCAGTATGGGTGAACCCAAGGACAGACACTTCAAAATATCTGCTTTAAGAAAACTCAAGGAACTTCAAAACACACACACACACACACACACACACACACACACACACAGAGAGAGAGAGAGAGAGAGAGAGAGAGAGAGGTCTCCAGGAAAGAATTTAAGAGAATGAATTAATTTTAATGAAAAAAATTCTTGAGCCAAAAATTAATGAATTTAAGTAGTCACAGGACACTTCAATACTAGATTAGGTTGAAGATGAATTTGTGAAGTTACAGAGAGGTGAACTGGGAAGCTACAACTGGAGTGGGAGAAAAAAGAAGACAAATAAAGAAAGCAAATATTTGAGTTGCTGTTTTTCAGGAGAGACATGAGAATGTCAATTTGAAGAAGAGCTTATTTACCTGAATAATAACAGAAAACTTTACAGACATAAAGACAGATACAAGAAGGAGAATGGTAACCAGTCAGATACAGTTCAGAGAATTCTTTCCCAAATTGAAAGAAAAAGACAGTGAGAAAGATGCAAAAATAAGAAAGTATAAAACTCATCAAGGAGAATAACAATGCAGACACATGCATAATGCTATAACATTATAAGCATACTTTATAAATCATTCATATCTTAACAACTCTGTAACTATTAAAGAATTCAACAATTAAAAAGAACTACATTCCTATCCCAGAGAGATAGGCAATGGAGAAACTTGAAAAATGGGATATCAAAAATTCAAAAATGTGGATGTAATGAAATTCAAATTAACAGGTATTAATTTTTTTCTTAATATAAGAAATCACAATAAAATCTCATAATTGCTTGGAAACTTTATGTAAGGTCATACCATTGAGGGAGCCTTATTGCCAGGACACAAAAGCAAATATAGACCCATGAGGTTACATCTAACTAGTACACTTTGGCACAGCAAAGGAAACATTCATCAGAGAGAAGTAAACCTAGAGAACAGAAGAAAAAAAACTTGACCACTATTCATCTGATTCCATATTAATATCCAAAATATGTAGGAAACTCAAAACAATTATCACAGACATGTATACAATTCAGATGCCCTTAAACTGATGAATGGATGAAAAATGCAGTAAAATAATGATAATACTCTGATTAAAATGGGTAAGGTAACTGAGCAAGATGGTGCATAACTTTAGACTAACGTACTCAGAAGGCTGACACAGGAGGATCACTTATGATCATAACTGGAGGCCAAATTAGTAACACACTGTGACCCAGCCAATGGACCAAAAGTAAAAGAAGGAAGAAGAGAAAGAGAGCAGGAGGTGAAGGAGAAGAAAATGCAACAGCCAACAGACAAACAGGTTCAAAAAGAAATTTTTGTAAAGAAGACATGCATGTGACTCACAGAAGAAAAAAAATCATCATGGAAGAGAAATGACTAATATCATGAATAATTATCTTACGATAGTAATCATTTCAGTCCAGTTAGAATGTGTGTTATCAAAATGACACTTTCACGCTGTTGGTGGGAATGTAACTTATGATGTCTATTGTAATAAGTGACATAATTTTTTTTAAAAAACTAAAATAGAACTCTCATATTCAATATTGAGCAACTTCAACATGGAGTATACAGCCACAGGCGGTGAAATCATACATCAAAAAGATGTGATTCACTGATTTATTATTTTACCAGTATTTATAGTACTCAGAAAATGGATCCAACCCAAGTGTCATTCATCTGATGAATGTGTAAAGGATACATGGTCATTATTGTATTTATACTTTTGGTTTCTCATATGAGAGAAGCCATATACTATTTAGTCTTGTATGTCTGATTTATTACACTTAATGTTACAGTTTCCAGGTGAATTGATTATCCTAAAAATGATTCCATTTGTCATTTTTCTAGCATATTAATAGAAGATTAAAGAAAAATACAATATATACATATATTTTTAGAATTCTAGGAGAAAATATTTTTTTAATTTTATTTAGAAAGAAAAAAAACAACCAAACAAAACAGAAGAAAGGGTAACAACAACACAGAATTCCAAAGTAAAAAAAGAAAAGAACAAAAAAAACCCCACTAAGAAATCACTAGTTGATAAGTTACATACTGTCGTCTTGGAAACAGTTGTTCAAGTTACAAAATTAAAGCATACAAAGTAGACATTTAAACAGTGAGATTATTAACAGCTCTGCTCAACAATCTAACAAAAACAGTAGTATGGTCAACTATCTTCCAAACTTAAACATACATGCAGTTATATCCTTTAGAGCACTTTCTTTTCCTCTTGTTTTTACAGTAGAAATTATGCATCTTGGGTATTATTACTTCTACAGTTCTTATTACTTTTTACGCTAGAGACACAATATGATATTTATAAATATGATTCTTATTTATTTCGCTAATGAGGATAGTCTCAAGTTGTCTAGGGGAAAATATTTTTAATGTATTTTATCATAAATAATGAATTCTTGAAAACATAGATATAACTGGCCTAACTTAAATATTGCATAATGCATGTATGGTTGTACCTTTGTTCACAAATGCTTCTGTTTGTAAAAGATTAAATTCACAAATCAAAGCATTGGGAAAATTTTGTTTCAGTTCACAAACTCCGCATTGGCTGACAAACAGCCATGGTTGTCTTCTCCACACAAATGCAAATGTGCCATCTTCCCCAAAGCCATAAAACAAATTAAGTTTTTAAACTGAGACACTAGTGTTTCTGTCAAACCATCACACAGTAACCCATACATAAAATTTTTAAGGGTCAGTTAAGAACATTGGAAAGCAATATTAAAACTGTAGTAGTATTTTTTCTTTTTTGATTGACATACATTTGCACATATTTATGAAGTCCAAAATTTTCCTTCATTCTTACTTTTTACTTTAAACTAATGTAATTATATTTTCTCACAGTGATATGTATTTTGGAAATTTTTCCATGTTGATGCATGTTATTTTTAATAGTAGATAATGATTGCATTCATACAGGTACATAAAACATTTCTTTTTACATTTCCATTTTCCATCCCTCCCTATCCCTCCATTCTCTCCCCTTGTAAAACATCTAGCTCTCTAATTTCTATTACTTGTTTTATTTTGCTATGTAATTTATACTATAGGGTTTTCATATAAATTATTTCATGTGTTACTTAAATTTGTACCTACTTAATCTGATATAATTACTTAATATTATGATCTTAAAATGGATCAAATTTTTTTACAAAAGAATTAAATTTATGTTTTATAGCAGAGTAACACTCCCTTGTATGTAAATACTAAATCATCTTTATCCCTTCACCTTGTAATGGAAAAAAGGCTATTTCTAAGATTTAGTTATGAAGAGTTTTGCTGATATAAATATGTGTATGTATTTATCACTGCAATAATATGTCTTTAACTCTTTTAGGCAGATACTTAGAAGGGGGATAGCTTGGTTGAATGGAATTTCTGTTTTTAATTTTTTGAGAAATCTTCATGCACATGCATTTTTTGTCCTTTTGTACTTCTGAGTAGGGTCTATTTATTTTATTGCTCATTTTTTGAATTCATAGCTTATGTTGTTGGTATTTGGCTTGGTTATTGAAGTGGAAAATATATAATCAGGAGTAAATAGCAGCTACCTGAAAATGAACTTTAAGTCTATAAGTAGCCTAGATTATGGATCCCAGTCTTCTTCTTTTGCAAACATAGTCATTTCTCCACCAAAATTAACAGAATAGACATTTCCAAAGAGTGATTTTGAGTCTGTGACATTTTCTGAGGCCAGAAACACTCTTTTCATTGGTAAAGTTTGTCTAAAACATGGTAAAGCAACACTGACTTTTAAATGTGATATTTATGGGGAATCTTGGATATAGACTTGTTTCTTTTGATTCAAAAACTTAAAAGCAGGCAACTGGAAAGGTTGTTACAGTTCATCGTGGGTGGTCCTCAACAAAATCAAACTACATGAAGGATTTATTCTGTGTGCGGCTTTTGAAAGGCAGAATGTAGAATTATCAACAAAATAGAAACAAAATGACCATGTATAGGAGAATTATTATGTTAAAGAACATTTTCCCAACAATGGCCAATTGTATGCTTCCTCTCCCAGTTGTTAGTAGTATTATATGTAGATAGTATAGTTCAAAAAGTCAATGAATGTAAATGACATAAAATACAATATAAATCTGTTTTTAACAGTAAAACATTCATGGTTTCATTGGATGCTTCTATATACATATACTTTTGAGACTGCTCAATTAGCTTGCACTAAATTTATATTTTTCTAATATTATAGAATATTCTCAACCTTTTGCTGATAAAGGAAACAAGAAAATCACAAACTAGGAATTTAAATCAGATATGATGAAAACACCTGCTAAATAATCAGTGTGTAAATCACAATCTCCTCAGGATCTCCATGTACACAAGTTTGAGTTGACAGAATTTTAAAAGTATTGCTTGTACTTCTTTATCTATAATTAAAATGTAACATAATATGATAAAGAATTCCAAATCATAACATGGGATTATAGTCATATCAGAGTGACTTTTACTAAATAAATTTTCAGAAAATGAATTAACATAATACTATATAAAGGAAAATAATTCCAGAGGGGTAAATCCATTATAAAAAGGCAGAGCTAGCCTTATATCAAGGAAGATTTTCCCTACTTAGTATTTCAGAAATTAATTTGGAATATTCGTGTAAAGTGCTAGTCCATCAACAGTTGATTGGATTGCAAATTTATTACATTAGAATTTCCTGATTCCATCAGATACTGATATATTATTTCATTATTGGCCTGTGCGGTGGCAAGGAAGAGTTGATATATATTAGTGGAGGTAACAAAAAGAAAGATAAATAGAGATTTAAAAGAGAAAGAATCCAGAGAAAAAGAGACAGTGTAGGTCCTTAAAAGTCTCATTTAAATATTGGGCACAAACATGGAGGATTTCACCTATAGTCTTAAATTCACTTTAGACTTTCATGAAAAGTTATTAGTGCTTCAGGAATCTTATATACTGTCCAAAATTAGTCTTAAATTAATTCAATGATATATAAATATCTCCTAGTAATAGAAAATTATAAATAATATTGAAATACAAAATCTTCAAGAGATCAAATTTCCAGCATCAGTTTAATTTCAATTCTGGTGCAACAATAAAAAGATAAAATAAAATAAAATTTATCTGAAATGAAGAAAAAAATTAATGATATAAAAAAAGCTCCCTAGGCTAATTCTTGGTTGGAAAAGTTATTTTCAAACAAATTCACACAAAGCAGTGTTTTCGACTCATGAAAATCATTACTGAAAAGAAACATAACTCTCTCAGGCTAGCAGGAGAAAATGGACCACATGTATTTCAGGAGAAAAGAGGTTTTATTTCAAAAAAGAAGAATAATTTTTTTGTTGGATGCAAGAAGCAACTGCCTTTGTGTAATATTTTCTTTGAAGTTTTAGATGTACAAATATGAGCAATCTTTCAAAGAGCTGCCATGATATTTATCCTGTGCCCACTGTTTTCCATGGCAGGGAGGATACGGAGTATTAGTGTAGTAAAAGCAAGAGAGGTTTTTCTTTTGCTCAAACAGATGGTGAGGTTCAGAAAAGGCAGAAGAGGTTATAAAAGACAAATAAAAGAATCATGAAGAAAAATAAAAATAAACCATTATGATAAACTCTAACTAATATCATGAAAGAGCCAAATGGACATGGGCACAGATTAAGGTAAAAAAAAAATCACAAAAGACTTTTTAGGTAATGGTAAAAGAATTGCTAACCTGGCTGAAATAACTGATTCAAGCATTTTAATTATATTCCATGTTGCAGTCACTTTATCAGGAGCAAAAATCATTTCCTGATGGCATTGAAGACAGTGTTCTGTCATGTTTAAAAACGAGTTTAAATAAGGTAACCATGTAGTACAGTGCTACTGATTGAATTTTTTTCAGGAAAAAAAAAGAAATGTATGTTATATAAACCCATATTCTTTTGTCAGGAATGATAAATATTTGATTGAATTATATCTATCTATCTATCTATCTACCTATCTATCTATATCTCGTATTCTTGAAAATATTGCTCCTAATACTTTCAAAACTTACTGTATCTGTACTTTTATATTTTCTTTTTATATTTTATATATATTCTTTTACTCCTGGCTTTCTAGATTTTCCTATGCTTTATAAGTTATTTAAGAAAAATTTAGTTTATTTCATTTTATTTTTGGGAGGATACCTGGGATCAAACTCAGGCCCTCACGCTTGCCAGACAGTCACTGCGCACTGAGCTAAATTCCTGGCCCCTTACAAGTCGTTCCAAAACCTACAATCCTTTAGTCTTCTGTGAAAGTTTATTACCTCTCATGAATTCACTTATCATAGAGTTAATCAGTTACATTATATTGACATATTACATTGATGACATCATAATTTGAGAACTGTTTATGAAAGCAAGAAACAAGGACCTTCAAAGTCTTCGGAAAATGTTTTAGTGGAGGCAGTAAATCTCATCAAATGGTTAACTCAGTAATTTGCTAGAAGCTCTGTGGCTTTCAGTGGTTTTGGGTAACCACTGTACACTAAGAAATGTGCTTACATGAACTGTGACATATAAAAAAAGAGGCAGGATATTTAGAGGCATTTTTCGATTTTTAGTATTATATTGTTGGAAATATGATATGCAATATCTATACATTTTGCTCCTACACTCAGAATGTAAATTTGCTCTATATGAGTAGCATTTCTGTCAACATCACCAATATGTGAACACAAAATATTTTATTCATTCACTGCTCAAGTACCAGCCATAGCACTTCTAGCTAAATGGTTAATTATACACTGAAAAAAAAGACACAATTGGCTCTTGTCTATCCAATTTATAAGTCTTTCCAATTTCCTCAGCAAGAGGAATCAAAGGGGTTGATATACTTCTTTTCTCTGAAGGTTCAACTATTTTCATTTTTTCTGTCTAGTGTCACTTTTTGGAAAGGCGCATAACAATGGAACATAATAAAAATTTTTCACTTTTAGAAAACTTGTATAAATTTCATGCAATAATTCACAAAATTTCAACTTCCAGCATTGGGTTAATGGCTGAAATATTATAGACACTGAATTATAGATGTTCTATGAATATAATAATAAATTAAAAATAATCATAACCAGGATTGCAGTAGCACTACCACTATGTGTTTTTATTAATAATGTAGGCAACAATATTTCTGAGATTCTAGAATTACTTAACTAGAATGTTCCCAGATTGGAGAAATGCCTTTTATTTTAAAGTATATTGTTCCTGCTATAATAGTGGAAAATGACAATATCTTAAGAATTATTCCAAAATGTTATAGAGGAAGCACATTGAACAGACTTTCAAGTTATTTTTCATAATGAATAATTTCCTTTTCCACATTTTCTTTATTTACATTCTAAGAAAAAGCTGGAAAAGTATTCAACATCAAGTCAGCCTCCCTGGTGATTTTATATGCTTAATAGACTGTTTAATTGAAGATTTATTTTTAATAGTGATATATAGCATTTAATTTAGCATGTAACTTGTCTACCTTCAAATTTTAATTGTTTTTAGATTGTTTTACAAAGGTCCTGAACATTAAAAAGTTCCCCACCATGAGAATCATTATTGTAATCTTCCCTTTTGCACGAGGATATGCAAATATGTAATACAAAAATAGACAATGTGTAATTATCTTAAACTTTTCTTTTTTGAAGATATATGACTATACACATATGAATTTAAATATAAAAATAGAAAATATGCAATTATCTTTAAATTTCCTTTTTTGTAGATATAGGACTTTACACATTTGAATTTATTTTAATATTTAAAGAACCTCATTTTAGCTTGCACATACTAAATGCATTTCACACACTAAATATATTCCACATATTAAAAATATTTTGTTTAAGGGTAATCAGACATCTAATGCTTTATTGTAGTAAATTTCAAAAGGATTTTCTGTTCTTTTGAATTTTTTGATATATAATATATAATAGTACTTCTATATTTTGTTGAATCTTTATATTTCAACAATTGGAAATCACATTTCTGTATTCTGACTTCATTAGTTTACTTTTTTTTTCGTTTCCTGTAGTAATGCAAAGGATTTTCATGAAATTTTAATTTATTGGTATTAGAACAATGTAGTGTCAAAGAGGTAAGGCAAAGCAGTACTTTGGAGTTACCAATGAGACGCTCTGTGTTCCAGCGCTAGAGGTTTGTATTATATGTATCATTTACCATAAACCATGTAATCATTATATACCATTAACACAAGGAGATGGTGAGGAAAATGTCTTCAAAAGTCAAAAATATTAGTAATGTTAGATACTTTATTCTACATATAGCTATTGATTTTTAAACTGTAGCTCCTAAGAGAAAATGATAATATTTTAAAACATAACTAGAATACAGTGGTAAATAGTATATTACAGGAGATAAACAGTATATAAAATTTGTTTGGCATGCTTCATAGGTAAATCTTCTGTTCAGATTTTCCTAAAATTATATTTAAAAGTTTTTCATAGGTAAGAACAATGTAGTTTCACTTAAAAGTTATGTCTCATTGCATTATTTACACAGCACATTTGAAAAGTTGAATATCATTGAAGTAAATGTCAATTAGCATCATTTGTTTCTATAATGGCTATATACTAAAAATCACAGTGTTCTTTATGCCTGCACTGTGATGTTTTTGCTAATAAGGTTATTGAAATAGAAGAGATGACATAGATATGTAGCCATGAAGCTACATACATCTGAGTTTGACAAAGGAGCCAAAAACAGATATTGGAGAAAAATATATATTTATGATAGTTCATGCTGGAAAACTGGATATCCATATGTAGAAGAGTAGATCTATCTCTTACTCTATAAGATAATCAGTTCACAATGAATCATAGACGTCGATATAAGATCAGAAACTTGGAAACCTCTAAAAGAAAATGTAAGGGAAAATACTGTAAGACATAAGCACAGGGAATAACTTCCTGAATAAGACTTCAATGACTCAAAATATAATAGCAAAAATTGATAAATGGGATGTCATCAAATTAAAAAGCTTCTAAATAGCAAAGAAACAGATAACAGCAATGTTGATGGAAATGTAAATTAATCCAGCCACTCTGGAAACCAGTATGAAGATTCCTTTAAAAATCTAAAGATAAAGCTACATTTGATCCAAGTATACAGATCCTGGATATTTGCCGCATCTCCCCCAAATTAAAGTCAGCATACTGTAAAGGTATTGTGTAACTATGCTTATTGAGGTACAATTCTTTATATGTAGGTTGTGGAAAAATACTCTTAGCACCTCCAACTGATGAATGAATGAGTGGGTGAAGAAACTTATGTGTGCACAGTTACATAGTCATAAATAAGAACAAAATCACACCATTTGCAGATAAATAAATGGAACAGGAGATCATCATTTTCAGTGACATAAATCAGACTCAGACAAATAACAAATGTCATCTGTTATTTGTAGAATAAGAGAAAGAGAGAGAGAGAGACAGACAGAGACAGACAGAGATAGACAGAGATAAAGACAGATGGAGACAGAGAGACAGAGAGACAGAGAGACAGAGAGAGACAAAGAAAGAAACAAACATGACGCTAGAAGGAGGTTACTATAGAAGATAAAAGGAACCAGGAAGAAAGGGCAAGAGTGGTAATGGGGAATTTAAGGGATCAAAATGTTATATGCACATTTTAGTATGTCAAACTGAGTCCCATTTTTCTGTATAATTATTATATAAACTAAAAAACCAAATATTTAAAGGAAAAACTGCTTATGGAAAAGTCTTTGCAATATTCAATGTGGAGGCAGACAGTGTTGGTATCTTTATCAGAATATAGCATAGAATAAATTATAATAATTAATTTTATTAAAACTATTCATAATTGTATTATGGTGATAATAGTAAGAGGGGTTAAAGTAAGTGCAGCTGCAGTTAAAAAGTAGTGATATGGAAACAGCATGTCACATGTTTTGGTGGCACCATGAGATACTCACTTCCCATTCAAGAAAACTAAGACCCATATTCAGGTGTTGTCATTCCGGGTTACTGACTGAAAGTTTTTTCAGTCCTCTATAGAGATTATTACACCACAATGGGAAGAACCAATTTATCAAACCCCTGCTGAGTTATCATGATTCTAGCAAAAACATTTTTAAATTCTCTAAATCACTTATGCTCTATTGGGTGACATAAAACGTGGTATTCTTCAGTCTTATCCACACTCGTTGCAAAGTGGTTTTAAAGGTTTTGGAGAAAATGACCTCTTCTTTATCTGTTCATGAGACTCTGCTAAAAAAATAGAATTTAAAAAATCAGAACAAATGACTTGGTTTAAAAGTACACAGTATCACATATTTAGAAGGCAGGGTCAAGGATTTGGTTTCTTCTGTTTCTTAGGTATCTGCAACATTAGACCACATTTTTATACAGCTGATTTCCTGTAACACATGATCCATGCTCTTTATATGTCTAGGAAACGTGTGTGAGATGATTCCTTTCTCTCTAATATGCTGAAGTTCTATTGTAGTTCCACTTACATGATATTACCTACTGTATGTCAATAGGAGAGAATGAAATAACCCTCACAAAGTTCTCAATTATACAAGAAATTTATGTGTATGAATTGCTTTTATTTTTATTTAGTTTACTCTTTGACATCTTTTTGATAAAGTCTAATGGAAAGTTTCTCAAATCATCATTCATAAGAGCTAAAAGAAATGCTGATGTAAGTTCATGTCTGATTGGGAAATACATGCTACACAGAAAATTACATTGGCAAAAAGATAATTAGTGATTGCAAATATAAGTAACATAAACTAAATGCCTTTAAATATGATTGAAAAGTATTTCTAAGGTACCTTACTCAAATATGCATTTATCAGTTTTATTTTTAATTAGTGAATAGATAAATTTTGTGTTGCATTATTGAAGAGATTCATTTAGTGTTACTTTTCAATGCTAATTCTTTACTAATCTACTCATTCTTTTACAACCACTATTTATTTCAATGTATTTTAAGTTTAAAAAACATTTTTGTTCATTTAAATCACTCCTTTCAATGTGTTTTTTTAAAGGTAGATACTTTTCTTATCCTAGTAGGTATATGTCCCCCTGTACAGTGAAGAATATAAATATAACCATGTATGGTTTCTTTTTTACATAGAAGTTTTGATATAATACACACTATATTTGTCAGACAGTAAAGAAAGAGTAGAAAATCAGCTATTATAACAGTACTCAAACAATACAATCAGGGTAAATCGTCACAGGAATTCCTCTAGGAAGAAATTGTTTCCATGTGCAGTTGTCAAAGAAGAGATTATTTTGGAGCTGGTCTTGATCTTTTCCAGATCATGAAAATTTACCTGAGGAGATTTAAGAAAGAGGCTGAATACAACATCAAGAAAAGAAAGGCGATGTGAAAGCAAATCTGCTTACTTCAATACAGTATTTGTACACTGATACGACAGAGTGAAGTTAAGATAGGCTGTATGGTCTAAATTTCACATAAGTTAGCCCTTGAATCCTAAAGCAATATATAACTGAATATTGAAATCTATCTGAGAATAGGGTGGCATAATTTACATGATGTACAAGAAACATAATTCGGCAAACATGTGGAGTTATGCCTAAATAAGCTCACATTTAGTTTGTACACGTTATTTGTACTAGATACAAAAATAAAGCAAAACATTTACAGTATTGGTCACTTGTGCTGTACTGGAGTGACCAGGGTGTGAAAACGAGACAGGTTAAGAGTTCATGGAAAGGTATTTCTAGGTTGCTTGAAATTTTTATCTCAATGGTTAAATGAAGCAGAAAATTGAAAGAACAGATGCAGTGAAGAGGAAAACCAGTATTTTATTTGGAGCATCTTAAAACTTGAACTGAATAAAACACCCAACTGTTTGGAAACAGTACTGTAGTCAAGAAGAGAAGACACTATCCTCAGCTTTTTGAATATTGATAATAATCACAGCCACATACTGTAGTTGAAAGTTTGAGATTAATAAGATGACAGATTTAGAGGAAATGTGAAAACATGAAGATTAAAATAAGGAAATGGTAGAGCGAGAAGGGACAAAATAAGTAGTCACTACAGAAAAAATTCTATGACATAGAATAATCAATAAAATAATGGTATAATCAAGGCAAAACTAGAGATAGGTGTAAGCATGGAAACGACGTTTTCAACATAAATCACAGCAGATAAATTTGAGAAAGATTTGTAAAAATGGAGTTCTCAAAATTATGCAGTCTGAGTATGAGTGACTCCAGCTTCTTCAGAACAAAGTGCCAAGAGTCTGGACAATAGTCCGGAGAGAATCCAAAGAGTGCACAGGGCACACGCGGACCACGAGGGAAATGACCCTGGAGAGCAAGAAAATAGGATTCATTGCCACAGAAGGAACGGCTCACCACTGCAGATCAGAGGCCGTGCAGTGTGACAGGAGCAGCTGTGTAGCAGCCGTGGTGGGCGGAAAAGAAACAGTGCTCTTCACTGGGAGGCCGAGACCTGACTTAGTGTTTCTCTTCTAATATTTAGATCTCTGACCCATTTTGATTTTAGGTCAGTGCGTGGCAACAGACAAGTGCCCTGGTCAAGATCAGGTCTCGGTCTTCCTGCAGCCAAAGGCATGAAACAGTGTTCAGCATCACCGGTCATCAGGGAGATGCAAATTAAAACAACATCGAGATTCCATCTCACTCCAGAAACAGTGGCTATTATTGAGAAATCAACCAATAACAAGTACTGCAGGTGTTATGGTTCTCCACCGCTGATTGGAGTGTAGACTGGTGCAACACTGTGGAAATCACTGTGGAGACTCCTCAAACCCTAGGGTTATAAATCCTATTGGACCCAACTATTCCCCTTCTTGTATCTTCATGGAAGAATTAAAAACATCCAACCACAACCATATATGTGCACCCATCAACCAAGGAATGAATAAAAAGGATTTTTTTTAATACAATAGAATACTACTCAGCCATAAGGAAGGACAAATGTGTTATTTCTAGGTAAGTGAATGCACTTTGAGACCACACTCTTAGAGTAAATTGGACACACATGTGTAAACACTGTGTTCTCTTGTGTGAGAAACTGAAAGTGTAAACAAACAACAAAATATACAATATATATTGTGAAATAGGAAGAAATTGTTTAAAAGAAAAGGGAAGGGGTGAAAAATGCAGGGAAAAGAAAAACTTAGGAAAAAAAGGGAGAGGAGGGGTGGGGAAACAAAGAGGACCTAAAATATATTGCATATAGGACCAAGTTCCCTATGATGAATCTGATCATTGTGTGTATCTAAATTGTACCAATAAACTTAATTTAGAAAGTGGATATAATTACATTATTGTAAATAATAGCATGACCTTATTTAATAATAATAAATGAGGTATATAGACATACATATGCATATAGTGATGAATGTTTACTAAGATCTTTTCTATAGACATAGGATTTTTCCCAAATGTGTACTAAGAGACGTTAAAGTTACAACCCATTTCTAGATTTCTCTTACTCTATATCCAACGCTGTGAAACACTGTGAAACTATCTACCTTTGAGTAGACTGAAACATTCACACATGTGTAACTATGCTGTATAAATGGAATATTTTCTATGCTTTGGTACATATGAGGTACTCATTTCTGTGAGTAATTCACTGGACAAATCTTTTTGAACATCAGCATTGTTCATTCATTCTGTGGTTGCAGAGAGATTTATAAACCAATCTTAAAATCTGGTGAATATTCAATTATCTGATTATGTAAAAGCATTGATTTTAGAATTTAGAAATAATTACTGCTAATAATTACCCATGTGAGTTAGGAGTTACTTTTCATTGGTTTGATTCTTCTTTTTAGTAAATGAATGTCTTTCACATGTTAGAACCCATCTTTTCATAATGCAAAACATATATTTTATTAATTCTATTTATAACTTTGAGCCTCATTGTTTTCATGACAAAAGTTTAAGCAATAATAACAAAATTTTTATGAAATAAGTATATTTAAAGAATATTCAAATAAACAACCTTGATAAGACTGAGTTAAAGTTTCTTTTAATGTTAGTTTAAAAATAAACTTTAGGACATGTCACCTGTACTGAAATATGTCCTGGAGATCACATATAACTCTTAATGCTAGGCAGTATTTTCTTTTATTTTTATATATAATTCTCATGTACATGTGTATGTATTCATATATAAAATAAAAGTAACTATCAATTCCACATTAAATTAGCTTCGTTAAAAACTCAATGGCATAATTTAAAATCCTGATAAAAATTAAATTGAAAATTATTTTGCATTACATAAATGAGCTTAAGTGAAATAACTTAATATATATTTTATGTAGTTCATTTACTTTATATTATTACAAACTTTTGTGACACTGAAATGATAATTCCAATTAAATTTAATTATAAAATCCATTTGAACCATTTTAAAGTTTTTTGAGTATCATATTAAGTGGTTAAGCAAATTAAAGTTCCATAATTTAATTTGTCCATGAAAATAAGCTTGCTAAATTAATCCATAGCTCACCTAATTCAATTAAACAAGAAACAGGTTATAAGTTTTGATATAACAAACCTAATTAAAGTGCATGTAATAAAAAGATCCATCAACATAATATTGAATTTAATACTAAAAATATCAAGTATCTTCAAGTTTTTGTTAACCAGTGATACAGTTAAGCTTCTTTATATGGAACAGCTATTCATGCCAAAAGTTTGAGTTTAAACCTACAAGTAGTCTTATAATTGTTCTAATTTGGTTTTAGTAGCAATATTTAAAGTGCCTCTCAGTTCTGACTAATAATCTATTCAGTAGGTTTTTAAGCCTGGCACATTTGACTGAAATTCAGGGTAGTTAATTATGGTCTTTGTTGTTTCAAATGAAACAATATATTACTGAAGAAGATCACTGACAATACATATTTGAAGACATATAGTATAATATATATTGAAATATCAGGACAAAAATTGAGGTTCAGCAAAAAGAATTACATACATTTTAGGGAGGAAAAGTAAGGCATGATGTCTCCCTAAGTATTTGAAATTCAAAGAAACCCAGAATAAGAAATTCCCAGTTCTGTGTTCACCTTGCTCATGAAATTTGTAAAACAAATGTAAGCTCCTGTCATGATGATCTACAACGGCCTCAGGGGCATACTGATGGTACCCCTGGGATCCTCTTTACTTTGGTAAATCAGTAACAAGCATTAGGCTCTTCCTTTCTATGGATTCTGTTATTGTTGAATGCTTTAAATTTCTGTTTGAATGGTTTAAATTTCTATTTTCTGGAAGAAGCGTTGAAGAGTGATAATTTTTAAAATGCATTAATTCAGTGCAGTTGAGAAGGAAATGATAAAATATTGCTGATGAAATGTTTGCTGAAATTAAATTTGAATTTGTGTAAATACAAAATGAAGCAACCTACAATGCCATACATTTCCAGTGGAAACATGATTTTAGATTGTATAAAAAGTCTTGTATTTTCTATGGGAATGCAGAAGACCTATCGTTATACAAATTGATATTCTTATCAATAAATCTGTTGTATATAAGAATTTTTTTAAAAGCCTGAATTTAGATCATTCCAAACATCCAGTAATATTTTGCTTCGTACATTCCAGTTTATGTGACATACTAATAGTGAGCATATTTTTGACATGAAGTGAAGTGAAATGAATGGCTTTTTTACGGTATCTAAAACTGAAGGAATTGTTAAAAACTACTAAATCCCTAAATCGAAATCTATGTGAATACTGTTTGTCAATTGTAAATCAAAATCCTTTTCTAGTCATATGTCTTTCAGTGAAGTGCAAGCATTTCAAAAACTGCTGACTTAAAGTCGTTTTGGACATCAAAGTGAAAACTAGTGAAATTGTATCATAGACTAGTGAGTATTATCATAAGAATTTAGATATATGGTTTATGCCTAATTAACTCATCATTATCCTTGAAACACGTGCATTTTATTTTATATATAGAGAGACTGGAGATATATCCACCAAACAGGCAAAACTTGAATTGTGAATAAGGATAATATTTCATGATATGGTAGAATGGTTTTTCTATGACTTTTCTCTGGGCAATGCACATATTATCTATATTTAAGATAACAATAAACAGTATTATTTAATAAACAGTTTACTCAACAGCTGATAGGTTAAATTTTACAGATAGTATTTTATGGAATTATTTACCATACAAAATATTCATTTACTTGATGAAACTATTTGATATTTACTTAAATAAATATTTTAGAGTTTATAAATGGTGGCTTTTCAAAGAAATATAAAGACAAATGAGAGATAGAATATACCTCTAGCCATAAACTCTTGAATAGTAAAGAACAAATGATTTTGAAGAGCAACAAGAAAGTTTGAAGAAATAACAATAATGAAACAGAATAGTTATATAGAAATGTTGGATATGAATATTTACCAAAATTCTTATACAAAGGAAATTTTATAAATGCTAGTACTACAATGCTACTTATAGAAAATAATTAAGCTTATAGCATTATTAAATATAGTAACTACTTTGATAACACAAAATATTAACACAACTTGCTGTTTTAATGCTCCCACATTCTAAAATATAGTAACTACTTCCATAAAACAAATGATTAAAACAATTTTCTGTTTTAATTCCAGTTTATACTGATAGCTACTTACACTTTTCAGAATACACTGTAGAAGCAAATTCAATCGTCAAAATCAGCAGTGGAGTTTATTCTTTGGAACTCGGGTTAAAATGAATAACTTATCGTGTTCTTACTGTCGTTGAATACATGACCAGAATTTCTTAAATATCCCCTCAATATTATTACAAGTTGCTGAGTGCTATTAGGAAAGCATTTGCTACTTGAATATTATCTATTTAGATGGAAACTATATGTAATAGTATTTAAAACAGGCTTTTGTGCAAGAAAGCCAGACTTCAATGATTTTGCTATCTCTGATTCTATTGTTTCTGATAAATTTGAAAGTTTATCGTTTTTTAAACTACAAAGTAAAGTTAATTTTACACATCTTCTATAGATAGCCAATCTTCAGTTAATTCAGTTAATTTACTTACACATATAAGCATATGCTTGCTGCATAAAATGACAGCTATTATCGTTAAGTAGAACAGGTGATTTAGTATAAAATATTCAGTTAATACAGTAGGACATGGGTTTGGGGCTTGTTTCACAACTTAATAATCACCCTAATTATCTATCTTATTATGTAGATATAACCTTTATGTATAAAAGGCAAATATGCAAACTTTGGACTTTAGCTTTATAAGGTCTTTAATTAATATTGCTAAGCACTAATTTGAAGAAGAAAATGTCACGCACCAAAGAGCTAACAGTGTATTGAAAATGAGAAAACCCTATTGACTCAAACTCTAATAAGAAATTATCTTCTCCTAGTCACTATGAATCATCTCCTCATACTGAACCTGAAAGGCATTATGCGAAGTGAAATAAACTGGATGCAGAAAGATGAATACTTCATGATGCAGTCAGTGTCCTCCCAAGAGACAGAATCAGCGGGGAGCACGAAGGGATAGATGGGTGAGAAAAGGCATATTGGAAGACTTGGTTGAACAGTGAAAGAGGCTTAGAGGGACCATCACAGCTAACCTGCCCGCTGGAGAACCAGCTAATTTAGTACACTGACTCAGTTTAAATTCAAGTCTCAGAGCCAAGAACGCTGACGGGGCATCTCTCGGACGAAGGCCACAGCTCTGACAGTCCAGTGGTCATTTAGCATTGGCCTTTCAGTCCAAGTGAAGGAGAACCTGGAGTTCCGACTTTCAAGGGCAGCAAAAGAGGGGGATCAGGCTCCAGACACAGCGAAAAATTTCTCCCTTTCCAGGTTTTAATTCCATCTGGATCCCCAGTTGGCTGAACGATGTCCTCTCACGTTGAGCCCACAGACACACTCACAGCGCTTCTCTGGGACTGTCTCACAGCCACGGCCAACTCAGTGATTTTCCAGTATTTGTGTATCTTTTAGCCAAAATATACATAAAGTTGAGTTCATAAAATGATAGATAGAGTAGAGAAGTGGTTATCCGGGCGGAGGGCAGGCAGGGAAGTGGGGAAGTTGGCCCAGTGGCAAAAGGTGCAGCTATGAAGTAAGTTTTGGAGACCAGACCTCAACATGGCGACAGTGCAGTACTATGAGGATAATACGCTTTGTGAAGAGCACAGGCCCTATGCATTCTCATCACAGAGGCACACACCTGCACACACGAAAACTAACTGTATAAGGCGATGGATATGTAACAGGTTTGCTGTGTTAATCATGTCATACCATTACCTTAAATATATATAACTTTTATCATCTAGTATATTTTAAATATACATACTTTTTATTTTTCAATTTGTCATTGTATTGCATGCTAAGGTAGAAAAATCTTATTTTTGCTTTTTTTTTGTTTGCTAGTTTTGAGACAATTTTTCACTATGAAATTCATACCAATCTTGGGCTTACTATGCATCCCAGGCTGACCTTGAGCTTTGAGGCATCCTCCTGTTTCAGCCTCCTGATTACTGGGATTAGGCTTAAACCACTATGCCCAGCTTGCTTATTTGAATCTATTACCAATATTGTAGATAAACCTTAATTTGTAAGCACCAATTCCCCACGAGTGTAATTATTATGTACTGCAAGTGTATACTACTAAAATAAAAAAAGAAGGAACTTTAAATTTCAAAAAAATCCCTGAATTGGCTGTAGAATATATACATCAAATTACATATTGTTTACAATTTTCCTAAACAATTCCAATTTGATATCATTATAATTGAACAAATTTGTAAAATATTTATAAATTTTTAATTTACTCAAGGAAAAACACTAGGAAGAGAATTGTGCATTTTAAAAAATGTCAGTCTTCCCAACATTTGATGATGATACCAGTTTTTATAATTTTTCAAGTAGAATCTTAAGAATATTCTTGATAATATTTTTTTAAAGACTACGCCTATGAAAATTCACATTTATCAAGATGACTAAGAAAGACACACCATAGTAAGTGTTTTAAGGATATAATTTCCCTAAATATCAAATTCATTATATTTTATACATTATATTTGAATATTATTGTTGACTGGTTGGAGTATATTATAACAGAAGAGAACACATTTTAAAATATTTCAGCAAAGAGTATTCAGGAAGTAAAAATAGTTCTATTTTTCTGGTATCATCTTTATGTGGAAATCATCTATTTCTTATGCTTCCTGACTTCTCATCTCAGGTTATAAAGTTTTCTACCCTTCAAATGTATTGTTGATAATTATCTTTTATACTCCCTTAAAATATTATATATTTTATTATCTCAAATAATTTTCCAACCTCCAACATTTTAAGGTTTCAATTCTCCTAAAACATAGCCTCAAAACCAATTCTCTTATGCTTTCTTTCATATTATTCTCTGATTTAGGACTCACTGACTAATTTGTGTCAGTTCATAATTTTTGAACCCAAATTTCATGTTCATCCATATTTTTCTCTATATCTACTATTCAACTCTTCAGAAACATCTTTAATTATCTTAATGTGTGTGTTTGAATGAGAAAAACTGTGCATTTAATAAAAAACATTTATATATAAACTACATATTTAATACTTACATAATTATATATTATGTACACTTGTATGCATGTTCGGAAATATACATTTACTACAATAAACTCTCCAATATTATGGATTTAACTTTCTTCACATATGTATTGATTCTTCTATCACTTTGCTTTTCTCTTTCTATATAAAATTTATATAATGAATTTGTTGTCATGTAAAGGTTTTTAATTCATGTAATTCCATTAACAAATGCATTCACATTGAAGTATTTGAAGTAAAAATTTTAGTTACAAGTAGAAAACTAGGAGCTTCTCAAATGACAACACATGTACATCTAAAATTTGTAGAGGCATGTATCACTTTAAATATTAATTCTTACTGGGCCTGGCAGTGCACACCAGTAATCTCATCGCTAGGGAGGCTGAAGCAGGAGAATCAAAGTGAGTTCAAGGCCATCCTGAACTACACAGCAAGACCTTCTCCCACCCCCAAAAATTATCACCAAATTCCTGTTTTAATCATAATGAAATCATAGAGCGTAGCTCCCTTGCCTCAAACAATTATAAAATGGCAGGATACCACTAAAACCACTAAAACATGATCCAAAATAAAAGTTTTCTCTTCTAAATTGTACACGATAAGTATTTTGTTCCAGCAACAGAGAGATGCCTGACACAGAAAAGTAACAGAGAAGCAGGGTTCTTGCTGGAACTATACCTGACAATTTTCTTTAGCATTCATGCTATGCTATGTTTAATGGGGTCTGTTTTTAACCACTTTTGTAATACAAATTGGGATCAAAAGCCAGAGCAGGAAAATTGAAAATCTTTTGGTTTGGTCCCAAAAGATATATATGTAAATTTTGGGCTAATGGAAGCATGATTTCTCAAGAGAACAGCTGCATTTGAAATCAAAATAGATACTTCACAAAAGCACAAGAAGCAAGATGTCTTGAGGGTATGTCAGGACCAAGCAAGCAGCCATCCATCAAGGCTAAAGAGGGCAAGAAGGTAAACATTTCTTTGAAGAAACAAGTTCACAGATCTCATTCTGGAGAAGAGTACCAAGATAACTGGTTCAGCAAAACTCATTTCTTTATGCGTACACATCCGGGCACTTAACAGCTACTGTAGCCATCATCTAAGGAGCCCTGACTGACAGGACCTGTTGAGCTGACAACAGACCTTGGCCTCAGCTATGCGATATGAATTTTTCAGGGGGCTGAATGTAAGATTTATGGGGTCTTGAAGGCTTCCACCAAGCTTTCAATGAAAGATCCAGGAGACCAGGCAAAGTGTGACAGTCAGTGTCCCTGCCATGACCCCCTGAGAGGGCAATGTATAAAACCAAGAGAGTAAAGCCAAAATAAATAACAAAGGCCTCAGGAGGTTGGGGATGAAAGGAATGTGGAATGGTAGCCAAGGAAAAGAGTAGCCAAGAAAGGAGACTGCCAAAGCAAAAGTGAACATAGTGAGCACACATTATGCAACCACATGCTCCAGATGCTGTCAATGGAGATATAGGACTTGATATTTACCTCATTAGCTGGGAATGGATATGAATTCACGCAATTCCAGCACTTGGGGAGGCTGAGGCAGGAGGATCTATGCTTAAGTCCAATCTGGGCAATTCAGTGACATATGGATACCCTGATAAGAGTAACAAGAAATTACTAAATAATTAAAAGGATAAAAATGCATCTCAGTGTAAAGACCATACATTCAGTCTCCAGTATCACAAGCAAAAAAAAAAAAAAAATCCCTCTGGTCTCACTTTGGTCAAACTCTTTCTATCGCCGTATTTCTCCCTTTTGGAAAGGGAATGTTTACACTGTGCCATTGTATATTGAGAGTGTGTAATTTGCTTTCCTAAGTTTCTAAGTGTTCTGAATAGATGGCCTCAAGTCTCAGAGGAGACTTTAGACTTGAATGTTTGATCAAAGCTGGGACATTTGAGTCTTTTGGGCAGAAATCTGTGAGTTTTGGTTATATGCAAGATCATTGCATAGTAATAGGTGGCATTATGAAATAATGTCTTTCTTTGGAGATTAAGTAGGGTTTAAATAGATGTGTTTTGGCATTAAGTTGACCAGGATGGAATGTGATAGTTAATCTTTATGGTCACAGTGATGGGCTTGAGAGATACTAGAGGTCAGTAAATTCACTTCAGGCTTTTTTGTGGGGGTCAGGTTGGTCACATGGACATACCTTTTGGGACAGTATCTGGCTCCTGGAATTTTTATCTCAGGTGTTCATCTCTGCTTTCTGTTCACCAGCTCCCATCAAGCAGCTTTCCTGCAGCGCACCCCTCCCCATGATGTGTGTGCCAGGAAGCCAGTCAAGTAAGGACTGAACCTGAAACCATGGGAAGAATAAAGCTTGCCTCCTTTATGCTGTGTGTGTTAGTGACTTAGTTCAAGCAACGGAAACTAATTCCTACAATATTCCACTAAAATACTGTGAAGTTACAACTTGAAACGTGGACTATCCTAGCTATACATTAAAAGCTATTCTAAACTTAGGTAACTTTATTTTAGGAAAGCAAAAACAACCATTTATCTCCCTCAAACACTCTTCCTTGCTGAGGCAGGGTGCTAGGCTCAGTGAATGAGGCAGGGGAGCCACGCTGTAGTTGCAGTGAGCTACCTTTCCATTGCACGGCACTGGGCAGCCACGTGTGCTGAGGGTTTTGTTTACACCTCCTGATGACTTCATGAAAGTAGATACCAAGTACTGCTGCAGAAACTGACGGTGCGATGGATGAGCGCGTTTGCAGCAAAGGGGAGGACTCTGACAGGTTCACTGGCAAGGTGTCTTGTACTGTAAAATTATTTTAATTGGAACATTCACTGAAATTTTTGATGACGTCCCATAAATTTATCTAGCTATCTTTATACACTGAGCAATGTTTTCATATACATGACTTGATTGCAACGTGAACCTTGCTCCTGAGAATAATTGCACAAATATTTGATTAGTTTTATTTCTGTCACAGTAACATTAGGAATGTATTTGGGGATTAAATGGATGACTGCGCTTACTTTGTATTGGCCAGTTAAAAACGTGTAACCTGCAGGAAATACACATATTGTCTTGTCATTGTCTTATCACAGAGACACAATGGCCAACACTAGTAAATTAAAGGAGAAGTTTATTTTAGCTCGTAGTTTACAGAGGCTTTAGTCCATAATTCACTGGCTCCAAGGAAGGATAGCAGAGCACTGGGGCATGGAAGAATAGCTGCTGAGGACATGGCTTGTGAAAGCGAGAGAGAGAGAGAGAGAGAGAGAGAGAGAGAGAGAGAGAGACAGGGACAAGAGATGGAGAAACAGACAGAGACAGAGACAGAGACAGAGAAACAGAAAAACAGAGACAGAGACAAACAGAGACAAGAGACAGAGAGTGAGAAACAGAGAAGCAGACAGAGACAGAGACAGAGAGACAGAGAAACAGACAGAGACAGAGAGAGACAAAGAAACAGACAGAGACAGAGACAGAGAGACACAGAGAGAGAAATAGACAGAGACAGAGAGAGAGAGAAAAAAAAAGACAGAGACAGAGAGACAGACAGACAGAGAGTCAGAGAGAAAGAGACAAGAGACAGAGACAAGAGACAGAGACAGAGAGGAGGCAGGGAGGGACATAAACACTTCCAGGTCAGCTCCCAGTGACCTCTTCAGATCAGACTCCCCACCTCATAGCAAGTTAGCTGTAAACATCACAATGTATAATCTCATGAGTGTTTGGAGGGACATCTACATATAAACTAAAACACATATCAATTATAATATGTCAATAATACAATTGAATAATTTGAACTGATTGACTTGTAACAGTACATGATAGAAAGACAAGAAAAAAGTTAGAATCTTATTATAGTGAAAAAATAAACAAAATGCTTTTTTGCTTTGATAAAATCATACAGAAATTATCTATACATAAGCATTTCCATGTCTAAAACAAAACCTACACAAAGGTGTATTTTACAGAAAGGAGCTTCAGGTAATTTGTAAAATATATTAGCAGTTTGTATGTTCTAAGTACAGTTCAAAATCACTTAATCCAGCTGAGGATATAGCTCAGTGGCACAAGTACCTTCCTGGGAAGCACAAGGTCTGCAGTTCAACTAATTTGTAATCTCAAATTAAAAAAACAATATAGATAATTAAATTGACATTTTTTAACATTTTCATTAATATAATTTATAAGGTTGGATTTAGAGCAAGCTAAATTTGAAAAAATGTATTCACAAAGCTAAATGCAAGTAGTATGAGAACATGCATTAGTTAATGTACAAAACATAAAAGCATGCAGAGCTAACTGAAATAATTAATTGAAAAATAGCTTTAAGCCAAGCTGGATTGAAATTAAGCAATATTATTTATAAATATTTGAATATATGTGTTGTGTGTGTGTGTTCATGTGGAAAGTTTTAATACATTTGATAAAATTATTTTCTTGAAGGTTTAAATTATTTTCTTGATGGTTTTTATTATTATTTACTTTAACTGCAAAATATGTGACAAAAATACTGCATTGAAAATGTATAGACTGCTTACTAAGCAGAATCATTTAAAGAATTTGGAGCATTTAATCATTAAAAACCCTGTTATTCAGTTGTTATAATATTTACAGTGGAATAGAGTAACTTGGTTGACATTGCAGAGTGTAACACTTTATTCTCAGTATTGCCCCTAATACCGTCTTATTTTAAGAAGCATCGATGTTTAAAAATTTAATGAAGCTTT
>PVJX010012647.1:0-49701 GCA_004027295.1 Dolichotis patagonum
GCTGCCTTCTGTCTGGCCCAGAAGGTCAGTCCATGTATGGGACTGGGAGGGTACTGGGCACAGAAGTGAAAAATGTTCCAACAAACAAACAAAAACACACAATCCAAGAAGAGTCATGCCTGAGGGCAGTGGAGGAAAGAATGGAGAGGAAGACCCACACAGGAACCTTCCTGGGTAAAATGTGGCAAGTTTCATAGAACCCAGAGTGGTAGTTAAGAGGCCTGGGTCAGCTGTCCTTTGTAGGATTTTGGGTAAAAGCTACTTAACTTGTGTGTGGCTTTTCCTCCTTTGTAAATTGGGAATAATTTCCACCTCATGGTCATGTGAGAATCAAGTGGGCTATAATAGTGGAGTATTTTAAGAAGCATAAAATATGCTTTTATTAGTCACCCAGCATCCCTGTTGCCCAACTCAGCCTGATCCGATCCACGGGAGGCACTCTATGGCTTTGGAATAAGTCAGTAGATGAATGAGTGAATGGTCACACCAGGTTCGGGAGGACTCTGGGAAAGGGCCTAGGGCTGTGGGAATCAAGATGGAGATAATGGGACTCCTCGGTCACCACTGCCCACTGCCTCTACAGACCAACAAGGCTTGGGCCAAGGGGGATATCCAGGGGGCAGGAGCCGCCTCCCGCCGTGCCTTCCTGCTGGGGGTCCTTGCCATTGGCCTGGGCCTGTGCACATATGCAGCTGCCCTGGTGACCCTGGCCGCCTACCTTGCCTCCCGAGACCCGCCCTAATTGCCTCTCCGGCTCCCACTGTGAACCCAGAGGCCGGAACCCGAGAGCGTGCACGAGCAGAAAGTGGAGAATCCTGGTGTGTGACGTGGCTGCAGCAGCATCGCCCAGAAACAAGCTGGAGACCCCTCCCCTCCCTAGCCACCGCTCACCAGGCCACAGCAACGTGAGAAATTAAACGAGATATCTTTGCAGCCAAACCCGTGTCTGTCCTTGTATTGGGGAGGAGGGTGTGTGGTATCTGAGACCAGGAGGGTCCATCAGGGTGACAGCTGAGAGAACTCAGCTGGAGAATCAGGGCTCGGAGGGTTTTCATATGAACCATGTTCTCTATAAAACAGCAATTAGTGGACAGGGATAGTGAGCTGGGTTGGAAGGCCTCACTCCTCCAGCTGGTCACTATGTAACCTTGTCCAGCCGTGCTTTCCGTCTTGTGCACAATGGGGCTGATATTCTCCACACCTTGAGCAGATGAGGCTTAAATGCATCCTGCAGGTAAATGGCCATGGTTGTGTCTCTCCCAGCACACTCAGCTCCAGCAGCTGTAACAGGAGGGAGGAGCACTGAGGGAGAACTGGACCTGGGCTCGCATGCGGTTGTCTGCTCTCTGCATCCTGTGGCCTCTACTTTTGCTTCATTCTGTGCCAGCAGCAACCCCATCTTTGGGAGCAAATGGCCCCAGAAGCTCAGGCAGTGCAAGCCTTGCTTCCTAGATCCCTCTTCCCCTGCCTGGGGCTGGAAGCACTATTTAAATCACATGGGCCACACTTGGCAAGGACAGGACTTTCAGGAAACACGAAGGCACCAGGCCGTCAGATGTCAGCACAGCACAGAGGCACAGAGGGGCTAGTCCCCGAAGGGTTCTATTATCCAGGATGAGAGATGTGCAGATCAGCTGTTTAATGCTAGAAAATACTTCCCCACTTAAAGTGTTCCTCTGAGCATCTAATGAAGCATAATTTCAAGCTATGCATTTGCGTATTTCCCTCTTGCTTCCTGAGGACAAGGATGCCTGGCCGCTGGAGCAGACAAGGGGCTCCTGTGAGCTAATTCAAGACGTGGCAGAGGACCTGATGTGTGAGACCCTGACCCCAGTGTTAGGCCTGCTGGTCCTGCCCCCTTGTGGCCCAGCTGTGGGACACTTGCTTTTTGCATTTGACCCGTCCACTGTCCTGTGAGGTGGGGAGCTGTCCACCTTCAACTTAAGTATGCCCTCCTCATATTTCCAAACACCCTAGGTGGTGGTACCACCCAGAGCACCAGGGAGCCTTGGATGGGGAACTCCCAGTGTGTTAGTGTTTCCCTTGTTTCAACAGTGAGGTACTGGGCTCAAGTGGGACCTCAGTTCTACAACAAGTGAGCTGATGACCTTAAGCAGCTAACTAGCTTCTGAGCTAATATCATCTTTAAGTAGGGACAATAACAGGGGTTAACAGGTAAGCTAAAGGAGTACTCCGGGCCAGATCCTCCTGTGGTCCGTGAGGCCGTGTTTATACTCTCTCCTTCCCCTAGACTGGCTCATCTCCCTCTCACTTTCCTCACCCCACACCAGCCACAACACCTGCTTGGTTGGCTAGCCCTTTTTTCAGGTCTCCCCTCAGATGTTACCCTGCTCACAAACGTGTCCTTGGCCTGTGCTATATTTGCCGTCCCCAAACTGAGCTTCCAAACTAGTTGCTCACATATTTTTATCACAGCATCTACCATCCTCTGAAAAATTTCAGTCCATTGCTCCTGAACTCAGGGCCTGGGTCTCTTGTTCACTGGAATTCTCAGCACCCAGTGCTGAGGCCTGATACCGAGGTATTCAGTAGGCACTGACTTACTGCTTCAATACTGGTGAGCTTCCTTTAATGTTCTTACAGAGAGGCAGGGATCATGCCCCGCTGGTCCATGGATGTGAGGGATCAAGGTTCTGTTCCTGAGCCCCCTTCCCAGAAGACCCAGAAGTTATGGGGCCGGAAGCCAACAAGGGCACGTGGGGACAGAGGGAAGGCTGGGCCACTGGCTTGCTTCAAGCTGAGCCAGTGTGTGGTGGTGATGGTGGTGCTGCCCTGGCTTGCTTCAGCTCTTGGAATAGCGCCTCTGCAGTGACTCCCGGTAGAAGCGGAAGACGTGTTGTGAGGCAGTCTGGGCTGCAGCCAGGCACTGCTGGAGCTGGGAGGAAAGAGGCTGGTCAGTGCTGAGTACCCTGCCCTATACCTACCTACCTACCCACAGCCTAGCTGGCCCGAGAGGTCCTCAGCCCCACAGACCTCCAAGCTCCCAAATCTACCAGCCCCTCTGGCCATCTCAGGTGAGGCAGGTAGTGAGGAGATTATTTCACACGCACTGGAGAGACCTTAACCTTGCAGAACTGCGGGGCCTAAGAGTTCACAGGATTGGAGAGATCTTGGGTTTAAGAGCTACAGTACCAGAGGCCCCTAGATCTTTACAGCCATAATCCTAGATTTATAGGATGGCCAGGTTAGAAATGCTCCTGAAGACGATTTGGCCAAATAGGTCCAAATTCTGATCCACAGAGACCCAGAATTTCGGGCAGGTCACTACTCTGAGTTGGGAGCTGTGTGCCGCTCTGCCGCCTGCTTTCAAACTGTGCTCCCCCTCTTTTCCTCTCATACACTGGGCTTCCCTCCAAAATTTCCACAAAGGTTTCCACAGTTACAAAGCTTGAAAACTCCCCTCTCTTTTATAGACAGGGGTACAAGGGAGGGGTCCTCCCCAAGCCTCTCAGCGTGCAAAAGAATTGGGATAAGGTGTCATGCTGGGATGGGAGGTTATGGCTTTCACCCCTGTCCCCCCACTGGCACCTCAGCATCAGAATAGAGCCCCTTGGTGGTAGACATCAGCAACTTCTGGTTCACACTGTCAAGAGCAAAAGTCAGGACTGCCCGGGCCTCCTAGGGATAAGAAGGAGAAGGTGATGGGGAACCTGGGACCCTCTTCGCAGATGAAGCTCAATCCCAGGGAAGATCCCACAATTTTGGCCTAAAGGCTTCACCTTTCCACACCCAGTGCTAAAATGTCAACTATGGTTATTTGTCTACCCACTACCACACCTTGGGTAATGGTTCTCTTTGCCTCTCCTTTGTAATTACTCCTCAGGCCCCTCCTCCTAACCACAGCATTTCTGCCCCATAGAGGGAGCAGCAGTGGTGGTCATTTACCTGGTGCCTCTCTGCCTCCCACGCTCACTCTCCAAGGCAAGGCCTAGAAGCCAGTAGACTATATTCTCCAGACTCCCTGGCCATTAGGGTCTACCAGCAATCTGGGGTGAGATCAGGGAAGCTGAGCAAAGCAAGCCTGGTCCTCATTCTAACAGCAACGACTGCCCAATGGAGGTGAGGTGAGTTCTGCACTTCTGCAGCCAGGAAAGGCAGGACATCTTTTGTGCATTCAAAATCAGGTGCCACAATGTCTCCAATAGCACAGGGCAGGAGTCAGCACACAGATTCTGCCTGAGGCCAGTAGAAGCTTCAGGTACTATCCCTTCTTCCCATTTTGCTTTTCCTACTCTTCCAACACTGTTTCTACCAATCCTCTGTATTAAACCCCCTCTGTCCAAAGTATCCCAAAGGGTATCTCATTTTTCTGACTGGTTATGACCAAGGTAGTACTGGGCAGAAAACTCCAGAGAATAACAGCCCTGAGATACTGTGAACTGGAGCTGATGAGAAGAGATCTCTTATCTTTCCCTTTGCTTTTGAGGCTCTTAAGAGGGAAGCATGAACTTGGAGCTGATAGTGCTTAGCCTCATGAAAGATATTGGCCAGGGAAAGAAGCCAACTTGCAGAAAAAAGCAGGGACAAGCAGGGACATAGTGGCACATGCCTATAATCATAGCACCTGGGAAGCTGAGGCAGGAAGATTGCAAGTTCAAGACCAGCATGTGGCACATGGTGTGACTGTGACCCTATCTCAAAAAAAGAAGAGAGAAGAGAAAAAAGCAGGGACAAGAAATGAAGCGAGGAAATGGTGTGTGAAGTCCTGATTCTAGCTAGACCTCTGCTCTTTCAGAGTATGGGAATGAAAGCCAATACATTCCTTGTTTGGCTTGCACAAGTCTGAGTTGGAAGTTCTAGCACTTGCAGCTGAAATGAGCTCTGCTAAGTAGAGGATTGCTTGCCAACTAGTGCTGAAGTGCATTGATCCAAATGACTTGCAAAGAAACAAGGCCTGGAGGAAGACAGAGAGAGCTATCTGGCCACAGCCCTTTCACTACCCTGGACTTCATACCTACCTTTTCTTGCTTGGCTGTGGGATCCAGCACCAGGGTCCCATCAGAGTCCAGGGCACAGGTAACTCCACAGAAGAGAGCCCGCATGGGAACACCTGCATCCACCAATGCCATACAGGCAGCATTTAGGCAACAAGCCAGGAGCTGAGTACCACAGGAGCAGTTAAGAAGAGTGCCTACTGTGGGGCTGGCATGTAGAACACATCCATATCTATATCTTCCCCAGCTGCTGCCTGTAGCAGACATCACTAATCAACCACAAAATTACAGAGTGAATAAGTAGCTCTGGGATCAAGGAACCCCAATTCCATATGTGGCCTTACTACCTCTTAGCTGTGTGATCTTGAGTAAGTTGAGTCAGTCTCCTTATGGATTACACAGGGCCATAATGTTCCCTAATAGATGTACACTAAGTTAGGTAAAAAGCTTCTGCAAAACAGGGTGGGAAAGAGAGCAAGAAACCTCCCAAGGTCACATGGCAGGAGGCAATGGCAACACCAGGCCGGGCATGGGAATTGTGGTTAGTAGGCAGCCACTATACCAGGCAATGGAGTCATTATTACTGCTGTCCCAGCAGGTTCACAGACCTGGAACTGGTCAACTGGCTCTGCCTGTTTCCTCATGCCTTTCCCAGGGTTAGCAGGGTGGACAAAGGCTCTAGCTTTAAAATCTATCAGTTCAAACTCTGCTATAGATCCCTGGTTACTTCCTCTGAGCTTTAGTTTCCACTTCTGTAAAATGAGGCACAACAGCACCTGTGTCCTCTGTCATAAACTGCCTGCCATGTGCAGGGGCATGCACCAGCAGCTCCCTCTAGAAATGCCCGTAGAAACCTCATGCATCTAAACCACAGTGACCTTTCTAGGCTGAGCTCCTGATTTAGCTTCTCTGCCTGCCCAAGGCTCCCTCAGTCCTGAGAGCCTGAAACCCCACACTGAGGTAGAGAGTGGAGGTAAAGGGATAAGTTTTGGAGTCAGACAGGCCTGGACTTGAGGCCTGCCTCTGCTACCCTCCAAGTTGGGCAAACTACCTCCCTTTCTGGGTCTCACTTTCACCTGAACATCTCCCAGAGTGTACAGCCAGGTGGTTTGGACCATTTAAACAGGGCTTATAAAGGAACCCGGTTTAGGTGCTGTGAGGATTAAATTAGTATGTAGAAAGAAAACTGCCTGGCATACAGTAAGCAACCATGTGTCACATTCTAGGACTACCAGAAGGGAAGCCATCAGGGAGGTTTGGGAGCAGCTCCTGGGGGCAGCTGGGGAAAGGATACAGAGCCAGCATCGCTGATGACCTGTAGCACCACTGTGATAGAGGTGCGGGGGTGCAGGGCTCCTAGCACCACTGCTTCGCATGTGTTTCGAATTAGTTGTTCTCGACTCTTCTCAGCCACGCCTAGGGAAATCAAGGTGTAGTTTTTAGGCTCTTTGCTTTCACCCAGCTCACCCTCCTCTCCACTTGCCCCACCCTCTGGAGGAAAGCCCTGTTTGGGGTCTACAGATTCAGTGTGGTACAGAACAGGACCTGCACGGGTGACTGGGTTCACAGCAGGAAGCACACAAGGTCTGAATGCCACCCACCCACCCTTGCTATCCTTGGCTCCCACCAACGGGGCTACTAGCTGTCCAGGAGTGGCCATGTCTTGGGCAACTGCCCACAGCCACTCCAAACCCTGTGGGCCCAGCTGATAGAGAATGAAGACAGGGTAAAAATGCAGGTTAAAGCAAAGAAGGGGAGATGGAGATGAAAAGAGAAAAAGTAACAAACTGAGACACAGAGGCATAAAGTGGAGAAAGGCAGAAATAACTGAGAGAAGGTGGGGACTGGGGGACAGATAAGAACAAGGACAGCAGGCAGGCAGGCAGGCAGGAGCCAGCAAGGTCCTGACAATCTGGACCTTCAGTGGTTCATTCAGGCCCAGTTACCAGGCAACCCAATTTTCGGCCTCAGGATCACTTCGAGGGTGGCTTTGTTGAAGATCTCTTTGCTGACCTTCACCTCTGCAGGTCCATACACACCAGCCAGTACGGAGGTATCACCTGGGGAGACAGCGGAGAAGGCCTCAGCTGTATCTTCCCTGCTTCTAGGCCCGGTTTGCAGCACCTAACATTACGGTCGCCCCTTTCATGTGTTGGCAGTGATTCTTCAAGCAGCCACTCTACTTCTCTACTTCTGATTACTTATCTGTAAATGAGGTAACAGTGGTACCTCCCTTATAATGTTCTTGTAACAATTAAATGATAGAATTCACTAAAACACTTAAGATACTGGTACACACACCATGTAACAGCCTTTACTGGTATTAGTAACTTTAATTGGAAGTTCTTTCTAAAAGCTAACTTTCCTCTCACTGTAGGTGGTTTTAACTTCTCTTTCCAAAGCTTCTGCCAGCCTAGCTCCTTCCCCAAATGCTGCAGCAGTTCAAACACCAGCAAAAGGGATCTATCTCTGGCAGGAGCTTGCTTATTTTCCCAGAGTGGATATGAATAGGTGAGGCAAGGTAAGACCTGGGAAATAAAAAGCCTGGCTTCTAGTCTGGTTTGCCTCCTCTTGGCTCTGTAACCCCTTAAGTGATTTTGCTAATTTCTGTGGGCCTCAGTTTTAACATCTGAAAGATACTGGACTTGAACAGTAGTTTCCAAGATTCTCTGACCATAACTTCCAATAAGCGATACATTTTACAGCACAAGCTAAAACTCACACAAATGTATGTGTGTTAATGCATCAAAAGCCGCCAAAAACTGTAACTCTGCCATTATTGCCTCGATGTATTGATATTTTCTTCTCTATTCCACTTTAAATGAATGTTAGTTGACAGTGAAAGATATAGTTCAATGGTAGCGTGCTTGCTTAGCTCGCATGAGAGTCTGGGTTCAGCGAGAGGAAGAGGTGTGGGTCGCCCAATTTTAAAGTATCCACCGGGTAGGTTGTTCTGCATCAGCGCTGAAAGGGCATTTAGCCAAATACATCGCTGGGAGGCGGTTACTCTGTCGCACAGCACACTTTAACCAGTCTTCAAAACAAATATGACCTAGATAAACATGGTTTTGTCAAAATTTACTTGGGTTAGATACTTACCTTGCAGGAAAGTAGCAGAGCCATCCGGCCGGGACAGCAAGTTCTGTTCACAAGCAAAGTGCCTGAGGCTGCACCCGGGACCCCGAGAGCTAGATTCTATGACGCCAGTCTCAGTGCAGACCTTGTCATCAGAGAGCATTGAGCCTTCCATCACCGTCTCCATCGGCCCACATACCACATGCAACCCTCACTGTAGCTTCCGTCTAGCCGTGCGCGTGCGTGTGGACTGCGTACCCAGCGCGCATGCACCTATACTGGCGCTCTGTGATTTGTCCCCGGCACGTGGCTCGGCATTTACCAACAAACCGGCCCTGCCCACCCCGCCTCCTAATTCTGGGAAAGCCATTGGACAGTAGCGAAGAGGGGGTGGGGCTTTTCAGGGGCTCGTTCTACTCAAGGACCCTGGGTCCTAAACTGTTGATCCTCTGATTAGGTTGCCTTTTTCTTTGCCTGTTAGATGAGCTAATACATGGAAGCTATAGGGGTATTTGGGGGAAGGCAGATTGTTTTCTTTACGCATCTATGGGTTCTAGTTTTCGTATGATCGGAAGCAGGTGCTCTGATGTCAAGGTTTATGTAGGCATTTGAATCAGGTTCTAAAGGAGGCAGTCCCCAGTCTAGTCCAGGAAAGGGCGGATCGCTGAGTGGTTGGTAGCCAAGATGGCGACAGCGGCTTCCGCGGCGAGGGTCTGGGGGCAAAGCCGAGGCCTGGGCCAGGCTGCCCATCTGATGCTGCGGTGGCCTGGGGCTCGGGGGTTGGCTAGATCTGTGAGTACCGAGCCCCCAGGGGTTTATCCTTAAGTGTAAACGGGACATAAGGGTGATCCGTAAAGCGTGTGCAGGGTGTGAAAGGGCAAGTTACGTACGGGGCAAGGACTCGGAGACCAGTAGGAGAGGAGTCTAAAGGGAAGGAGAGGAAAGGGAGACACAGCTTGGACAGTGAACTGGGGCTTCCTTATTCGTCCATTCCACAGCGGAGGCCCCTTGGAGGCACAGGACAAAACAGGGATACTTTCCCTCAGGGATCGGAGAATGGCACTGAGTTAGGAGATACTTTCTTCGAGTAGAGTGTTGTGGAAAGAGAAAGGAGAGATAGGTCCCTGTCACAGGCTTTTATAGGGCTTTGCATTTTGTTCCTACTTTCCCTCATTTACAGTTTTAAGGTGAATTGCCTAAGAAACTTGATTGATTCCTTTATCCTTCCCTGATCGGGTCAGGACAGGAGCTTTCATGTTATGTTTATTGTACAGAGGAGTCGATCAGTAGGTGTTTGTTGAATAGAGAAAAAGGAGGGCCAGACAAAGGTTTTTGTTCACATTTTAAAAAACACTTGAGAAAGCTTTATTTTTATTAAAAGGGCCGGAATCCCTTTAGATAGATGCTGCCAAGGGCGAGGTCTTGCTGGGATTAGAAAAGATCTAGTTGAGGGCTAGTGATGTCGCTCAGTAGTCTACGTTGCTTACCCGACGTGTGAGCGCTCCTGGTATAGATCCCCTGCTCCACCAGTAAAACACGATACATTAGGAAAAGAAAATAATTTTAGTTGGAAAACAGTTTAGCACAGCAATAACAGTGATATAGAGGAATGAAACTCCCAACCTACTATATGTCGGGTAGGAGTTCTTGTTCTCTAAAATGGAAGAATGAATTTTAGGAAAAATGGAGGTTAAGAGCAAAATATATGTACTGAGAGAAAGAAGGCTTTGTGTGAGGGACAGAAGCGGTCCGAGCAGGTTGCCAAAGACTCTTGGCTTTTCTAGGGACTTTATAGAGTAAAACCATGTGGTGAGACAGGTCCAACGTGAGGAAAACCTGGGAACTTGCAAAGTAGGCGTAAGGCGGGACAGAACTGTGGTTAACCAATAAGATTAATTGTTCAGGTAAAATTGATTAAATTGGGAACAAATGGGGAAGCGAGTCACGTAGTAAGCGGGCACGCTTAACAGCAGTGACTCTTCCTGTAGCACGTTAAGGATGGTGACTCCTGACTTCCACAGGGTGATAGAGAACTAGTTAGAATAGCAATCCTTAGGATACAGGTGCGTTTGTTTGATCTTTTGTCTTGAGGCCTGGCCCATAGCAGGAAGTGTCTGTCTCCCCCACAGTTGCAAGGTATCTGGGCTTCTGCACTGGCTTCTTCTAGGACCTACCCCTGTCTCGCTGCCTGTAATATTTCTAACTAACTCAGCTGCCGGTAACAGCAGTGGGTAATGGAAGAGCTTTGAACTACAATTCCAGAGTTGGACTGGTTAAGTGGGTGGGTTTTGAAGCAAACTAAGTGGGTTCATATCCCTCCTCTGCCATTTTCCAGTTGTGTAGCTCTGGGCCAGAAACTGCATCTTACTCCTCCTTAGACCTAAATGCTCTCCTCTCTAAAATGGTAATAGTGGTCACTTTATAGGGATGGTGTGCTCAGAACTGGACCCAGAAAGTTATAAAGGCAATAGGAATATTGGCTATTGTTGCTAGTGTGGAGAGAAGGGACAGAAACTGGAGACTGGAAGAGAAAGGCAGTGGTGATGGGGATGGACTGGCAATGACCTGGGGAAGAATTACAATCTTTAATCAACATCTTGGAAGGTAGGGTCTGACCCTTTGATGCCAATTCATTAAACAAGGAAGGTAATATTTGTGGGAAGAAGCTCTGGGTAGGAGGAGAGACACCGGAGAGTGAAGAAGATAGGGCTAGAAGTGAGTTATGGGTGCCTCGGAATGAAGGAAAACCCATGAAACAGGTAAGTGTAGAAGGGTTGCAGGAGTAGCATAAGTGTCGAGAACTGTTCTGCTCCTGGGCTGTTCTTTTTGGTTTTATTTTTTAAAAGCAGTCAGTTGATATGAGTCTCCACAGTTGATACGAGTCTCAAGAGCCACTAGGTGGCACTTGGGAGGCTGAGGAGGGAGGATCATTGGGAGGTCGAGACCAGCCTGGGCTGCAAAGTAAGTTTAAGGCCAGTTTGAACTGTCTCAAAAAGAAAAAAAGCCACTGGTTGGGCAAGTTGGGTGAGAGGTGAGCAGGATGGGGCAGGCTAGGGAAAGGTCATTTGTGAGTGATTAAATCTGTGTCCTGCATGCCTCAGTGACCCTGTTGCTGTCCCTCTTCCTTTTCTTCCTTCATTTATTTTTAGGGAGAAGTTGGAGGGAGAAGTTTCTGCTTTTCAATATATGTAGAATTTTACATTTTTCTTAGTCATTGTTCCTGCCCCACCCCCCTTCTCACACCTGTTGTAATTTTTTTCCTAGTACTGGGGGTTGAATGCAGGTCTTCACACATGGTAGGCAAGTAGTCTACCACTGACCTACACCCTCCAGCCCTATGTTCTAAGGTTTTTAAAAAGTCCTACTTTTTTTTAAAGTATGTATTATTATTTCTTTTTTTGCAGTACAAGAGATTGAAGCCACAGTCTACACAAAGCTGCATTCCCAGTCCTTTTTTTCTTTTCTTCCTTTTTTTTTTTCTTCGTTGGTAAAGATCTCAGGCTGGGCTGCAATTTGTAATCCTTCTGCCTCAGCCTCCAGAGTGCTGGGATTACAGGCATGCATCACTGTACCTGGCTTAAATTCTTACTTTCTTTTTTTTTTTTTTTTTTTTTCTTTTTGAGACAGAGTGTTTCTGGGGAGTTTAGGCTGGCCTTCAGTTGACTTTGTAGCCCAGGCTGGTCTCGAACTTGCAGCAATCCTCCTGCCTCAGCCTCCTGAGTGCTGGGATTACAGACATGCACCACTGTGCCTGGCAATTTCCACTTTTTTGAATGGAGGGATGAGGCAGTAATAGTCAAAGATTTGACTCTCCCATGGAACTTTCTGTGAGAGTGGGCATGATTTATATTTGCTCTGTCCAGTACACTTGCCAGTGGCCACATGTGAATACTTTAAAGGTGATTTGTGTCTCTTTAGAATATCAGTCACTGCTGTTCATCTCTAGGAAAGTATATGGGTGAGCAGTTCCACTTTTTCTTGAAGTCTGATCTTCAGTGAATACATCTCCAGCCACAGTTTTCTGTACTGACCTTTGGAGGGCCCAGCTCTGTCTGACTGCCTACATTATTTCTAAATACCCCAGCTACTGATAATAAAACCATAATGCCAGACCAGTGTTCAATCGCCAACTCCCTGCTTATAGTTGGGGCCCTTAATTGGCTTAATGTGTATTTCTTTTTTTTGGTACCAGGGATCGAACTCATGACCTCGAGCTTGCCAGGCAGGCACTTAAGCCACTGAGCTAAATCCCCGGCCCCTTAATGTGTGTTTCTAAGGTAGAGTATAAAACAGTGTGTTTCAGTGACCCTAGCAGAGAGTAGTGGTTTTATAGACAAGAGAAAGGATGAAGAAAGCAGATCATTTCACACCAGGTTATTTTCAGTGATGTTTTAAAGTCTTTTTTTTTTTTTTGAGACAAGATCTTGCTGTGTAGTGTAGGCTGCCCTTGAACTCACAGTGATTTTCCTGCCTCAGCCTCAGATTACAGGCCTGTGCCACCATACCCAGCCATCAGTGTCTTTTTCGATAAGGATTTAAGCAGAGAGAATTTTATTATTATGCTGCTCAGAATTAGTCCATTGAGGAAATTTGGTCCTTTTTCTTGTCCTGATTTTTCAGCTGATCAGATGACAATTTAGTTTTGGTTTGGTCACAGGGAACTACAGCATAATGACTCCATTTTGATTTTTATTCTAGTCCAGTGATGGTGAACCTTTTAGAGCTTTCACTGATACAAACAGCTTGCTGTAGTATGTGTGTCCTACCACTGGTCTAGGCTGTAGGTCCTACTGCAGGAGCCTAACTCTAAACAATGGCCTTGTGTAGTTTTTATTTAATTGAATATATGTGGCCACATCCAGGACAGTGGTTGTCTATTGGTTGTGGTGCGGTCTGTGAGGCATCACTGTCACAGGACTGAGCATCACCTTCTTGCAAGGTAGACTCAACTGCTTTTCCAGGTCTGGGTCTATGATACAGCCAGACAGCATGCTTTAGCACCCAGATAGACCGTTGAATGTTTTCTGGAAAGACACAAGCATACACTTCGTAATATCTTGATGATCGTATGCCTGTTGAGATGACCACAGAGGATTTGATTTGGAGCACTGTCTTAAAACTTTTAGTTCAGTGGCTTAAGTGCTTGCCCGATAAGCAGGAAGTGTGAGTTTGATCACTGGTACCAAAACAAAATAAACAAAAAAACTAAGTCCCAAGCAGAAAAAGGATAGTGGAGCAACCGCTTTAGTTGACATTGTCCAGTATAAAGACTTTTCCAGAGGACCGTATCTAGCTTCTTTTCCTTTACCTGATTGACTTGTCTGTCTGATGCTGTAGTCCCATCTCTAGTAGGATTTAGAAGGTTAATAGTATATAATGCCAAGTGAAGTCTGTTAAGAATTTTTGTATGGAATGATTGTCCTTTTTTTTTTTTGTAGTTGAATTTTGAGCATACGGTGGGCATGTTCAATTCCTGGCCTTGACGGTTATAAGGAATTACTGGGGTGAGGGAAATGTGAAAAGTTTTTCAAAACCTTTGTAAGGCAGCATTCATATAAGCCGGGCCATTGCCAGTCTTAAGTGTGTATGGGCAGCCAAGGGTACTAAGAGCATCTGAGCAGTGAGCAGTGACACTTCACCAAATGTGGGCAAAAGCAAAAATAAATCCTGAGGAAGTATCCACTGAAATGTGAGCCCAACATAGAGTCAAACTCAGGAATATGAGTGACATCCGTTTGCCGGAGATGATTGGGGTGTCACTTTTGGGGATTAGGGAGTGAGAGAAGATATGCTATGCATGAGGAACTTTAACAGTTTGTCAAGCCTGTTCCCCAGTTAAACAAAGCCTCTTTATTTGCATTTTCAGAGGCCAGTTGTTGAACAATTAACTTGCCAGCCTCTGTGTCATTGATAATCCTCCCACTAGCCTGCAATAAGCATGCCACAAAATCTTGAAAAGGTTTATCAGGTTCCTGGTGAATGGAGGTCATCAAGGGATTTCTCACCCTTTGAAGGAAGTTCCCTGCAAGCCCTTGTGGCAGCTATTTTAATTTGTTCCTATGCTTGCAGTTCAAAAGTAAGTTGATTATTTGTGGCAGCAAAGACACCTTCTCCTGTTAACATGTCTTGTTGTAATGGCCATTTTGTGAGTGGCTTGATCCGTGCACAGTTCAAAAAAAATTTCTCTTCCACAGTAAATCATCCCCCGGACTTAAAGATGCTTTAGCCAATCCTTTCCAATCATTTGGGGCCTTATTGTGTTGTCCTGTGAGCTCTGTAAGACCCAAGGTAAAAGGAGCTGTGGAACCATAGATAGTGGTTACTTGTTTTAGTTCTTTTAAGGTCTTAAAGGGTACAACTTCACAACGATGTCTAACTTGTCCTGGGTTATTGGGATCTTGGAGTTTAGCAACAGGGCAGACATGTTGAAAAACCTTCCAGGGATTTTCCCAGTTCCCACTGGCTTCTTGTAGTGCCAATTGCAAGGGAGAAAGGATGACTGTATTCTTTGAAGGGTGGAAGTCTCAGCCTGTGATGCAGCAAAATTTTTCTGAATTGAGAAAGCGGAAGTAGCCACTTGTAGTGCAGTTAAGGCTACTGGTTTTACTTTGGGCAGTTGTGAAACAGAAGTCATAGTGAAACACTCCAGTGAGAAAGAGTCTTCTTTGCCCCCAACAGCTCCTTAGCTGATTGAGCAAGGCTAGATGGTTCAGGTTGGGGGCGGAGGGGAAGGGAAGTGGCTGTTGCTCCACTGTCCTTTTTCTGCTCAGGACTTAGTTTAAAGACAGTGCTCTAAACCAGATCCTCTGTGGTCATCTCAACAGGCATACAGTCATCAAGACATTGCCTGATCCAGGTCTACAACAAAAAGTAAATACGGGACCCAATAATACAAATATTTGTATATACATCTGTTACTTTTGAGAACCTGTTTGCCCCATGTTTTAACACCTGATAAAATCAATATTGATAACATCAATACACCTCTCTGCCCTATGCTTCTTGTGAGCCTATTTTGCTCTTTTGCTCTCATGGGTCTGTTTTGTTTGCACATACACGCAGAGGTGTCCTCTTGCCTGCTATAGGATGAGTTTCCTTGTGCCCCAGGTTTCTGTTCAGGTGCCAAAATGCCATGTGCAGCGCAGCTCTCGAATTTCCTGGGGGGAGGGCAGCAGAGGATGAAGAAATGGAGACAAGAGTCAGAATGCAGAAAGCTGAGGTCAGGGGGAGCCTCCTCTCCTGGTGGGAGAAAAGAACCGCCCAGTGACTGCAGGGCGTTTATTTGCACATTGGAGAGGTTAATATCAGCTGAAACTCCCCTGCCTAACTACTTGTTTGGCCTTCCTTGGGCACCTTGAGTTCTTGGGGCTGAATCAACAGCCTGTGCATGTCTGCAGCCACTCCCCACTATACGTACCTCCTTCCACCTGGACTCCTTGTGTAGATAAGTGATCCTTCAGATGAAGGCCAACCTGCTCTTGCTTCCTTATAGTGGCTTTCTGGACCCCAGTACCAGGTCTCCATCCATAAGACAGTAGTAGTGCCAAGCCAAGCATGGTGGCACACATCTGTGATCCTAGCACTCTGGAGGCTGAGGCAGGAGTATCACAGTAAGTTCATGGCCAACCTGGGTTACATAGTCAGTTCAAGGCCAGCCTGACCTACATAGTGAAACCCTATCTCAAAAAAAATTTTTTTCTTTATTAGAGACCATTAATGAAGTTTAAAGAAACTAGTTCTTTTTGGGATGAGGGGATATTGGGAATCAAACTCAGGACCTTGTGCTTGCCAGGCAAGCACTATGTCACTGAGCTATATGCTCAGCTTGTAAAAAGGTAGTTCATAATTATGGGGCACTTACTGCATATTATCAGCCCTCTTTAAGTCAGGAATTACTCATTGGGAGCAGCTGTTTTTTTCTAAGGCAGGTGAATCTGCTTTGGTCTTGACTGAATGAGAGAAAGAGTAAAATACCTCCCTTGGGGCTTATACCTGTGGTTCCTGGGAGTTGAGTTCTGCTAAAGCTCCTGGGTCTTTGAGGCCCAGAACAAGGCCCAGTTCTCTGCTGTCTTTGAGCTGAGACAGAGCTGGTTTGGGTGTCTTAGCTGTCTTCAGTAGATAGCCCACACAAAGCCACCTCTTCTGTGGATCTCACCTTTCTCCATTGAGGTAGTTGTGGTCAGGGTGCCTGGTTTCAGATGACAACATCATTTGTGATTTCTCTGGCCTTGAGCAAGTTGCCTGGCTCATCTGAACCTCTGATACACCTTTGTTGATCAAAGTGCCTCACCTGGGGGTGGTACAGGCAGAGATGAGATGAAGTGTGTTGTGTGACCCCTGGGCCATCGTTGGGCCCCCTTATTAACCTGCTCTGGACATCCTGGTTGTCAGTGTCTCAGGGCGCCAGGCTTTGAGCCCTCTTTACCCCAGAACCAATGCGTTCCAGCCCCTTGCCTTTGCCTCACTCCACTCCCATTCTCCAGGACACTTCGTTGTTGCTCCGTCTGCTGGTAACAGAGCAAAGTTCCTCCTGGGTCAGCAGCAGGGACTCAGGCTGCTGCAGCCTGAGAAGCAGCTGCTTTTCCCTGCACAAGGATATGGGTTTGGGGAGCCTGGTTCCCGCTTCATGTGCCTGGCAGGGGACCAAATCAGGATTCAGACCCAGGCATGTTAGTTCCACCCTGCCCTGTGGCTAACCATTATACTCCCCAGCCCTCTTAGTGCTTGTCTCCCTGTCCTCAGGCCCCAGGTCAGGCCTGCCTCAGGCCCCAGGTCAGAACGGTGGTCAGATACGCTGGTCAGTGTTATTCAGTGTTCCTGTGTGTGGGCCACTGGGGCAGGTCCTCTGCACATGGCAGTTCATTTCATCCATAGGAGGAAACTGAGGCTCAGGCAGGCTGTGGTCTGCTTGAAGTTGTGCCTGAACCATGACCACCCCAAACCTAGCCACCAGCAGGGATAAGCCATGCCCCTTTGTGGTTTCAAGGCTTTGTGTAAATCTGCAGCTTCAGGTCACCAAAAGCTGAAGGGAAAAATGGGTGGAGTCATATCCTTCCTTGCGGGCATTTCACCAGCTATGCCATAATGGAGCCCTTCCCTTCCACAGGCCCAGCCCTTTGCATAGCTCATTGACTCTGCTCAGTGATCTAGTGGGAGGGATGACCTTCATCTGCACAGGCCCCAGAAAGGAGGGGTGACAAGACCTGGGCCCAGTTCCAGTGTCAGAGGCTCACTATGGTGTCCTAATGGCAGCATCCACCCTCCAGAGGCCCGCAGTCCTGCCATGGCCTATTCTTAGCCCTCAGCCTCTGCTCTCTGACCCCTGCCAACCCCTCTCTTACCGTCTTACCATCCTCCCCAGACTTCAGCCTGCAGGCCCATTCTGTTGGCATATCACCTCCTATCTGCCTTAGTTTCTCCCTCTGGAATATGTGTGGGGGCCACCATCTGGTACTGAAATTCACTTTAAGCCATGTGCAGTGACACACACCTATAATCCTAGCTACTTAGGAGGCTGAGGCAGGAGTATCAAGTTCAAAACCATCCTGAACAATTTAATGAGTCTCTCTCTCTCTCTCTCTCTCTCTCTCTATATATATATATATATATAGGGTGGGGCTCAGGTAGAGTGTTTGCTTAGTGTGCATAGGGCCCTAGGTTCAGTCCCCAGTACCCCTCCCATGCAAATAAAATAAAAGACCATCCAGCTCTTCCTCCTCACCCAGCTTTCATCATTGCCCTTTCTCATTTCTTAATCTTCCTAGGTTTGTTTTTCTCTCCCCTATCAGTTTGTAAGCACATAGTTTGCCTCAGGCCTGCACTGAACCACTTGCATGCTTCATCCCAGGAACTCTGCCCACAGTTCTCAGCCACAATTTTACACATGAGGAAATTCACAGAGACTTAAGTATTTGCAGAGAGCACATAGTGAACTCAAAAATTGCCATCCAAGTTAGTCTGATTCCAGAGCCACTGAACCTGATCGCTCATTCATCTGTTGGTTGGGTAATTACCTGTGGAGTACTTGTTGTGTAAGCCACCCTGAATCTGCCCTGGCCTTTTTGGAATCTATGTGTGGGTGGGAGACAGACATAAAACAAAGGAATCTTCTAGGCAGAGGTAAAGGCCAGCTATTCCAGGTGCTTGGAAGGAGGAGAAGGCTGCTGCAGGGGGCTGGCGGCTTTTTCCTGGCAAGGGAAGGCCACGTCTGCCATGGTGACCGGCCTGAACCTGCCCTGCTGTGGGGAGTGTAATTTCCTTACAACCACAAATGTAGATAATGGTGCACGCATAACACGCCACCCCAGTGGAACCTTGGCCACTTCTTCACTGCAATTAAAGGAAGGGAGGGGGGACACATGTAAGCCCCTACATGTGAGATCCTTCTTTAGCTCCCACCATGGAGGCCAAGCCACAACTGCTGACCTGAAAGAAATCCAGGGAGTGGTGCGAAGACAAGACGCAGATGTGGGAGAATTGGGTCAACTGTGGCGGCTGGGGTTCGGAGCCTGGGTTTTGAGGTCAGAACCTCAGCCCTGCCAAGTTAGAAACCCAGTCATGACATAACTTTTTTTCCCCCCCTCAAGATTTGAGACCTGCTACAGGCTGTTTTACCTCCCCACACCTCAGTTTCCTCATCTCCCAGGCAGTGGCAAACAGTCCTGCCTCACGGAGGCCCTGAGAACTTGGTAAGGTAGTGTGGTGCGCAGAGTGTGGCCTGGCACAGTCTCATTGGGCCACCTGCTGAGCACTAGGCCTCCCACAGGTTGCCTGGGCTCTCCCGGTCATGCTTTGGATCTGAAGAGGTATAGTGTCCTCACAGTGCTGCTCCACACTCGGCTCCATCAGTTTTCACAAGGGACAAATCATTCCTTCTTTTTTTTTTCTTTAAATTACTGGGAATTGAACCAAGGGAGCCCCACTCTTGAGTTTCATCCCCAGCCCTTTTTAAGTTTTTATTTTATTTTATTTTATGTTATGTTATGTTATGTTATGTTACTTACTTTGAGCAGTGTCTTGCTAAATGGCCCAGTCTGAGCTCCAATTTGTGAACCTTCTGCCTCAGCCTCCCGGGGTGCTGGGTTTACTGGTATGGTGTGCTACCATGTCTGGCTAAAGGAAGGGTTTTCTTTTTTGTCGTGCTTGGAATAGAACCCAGGGCCTGTCACATGCTAGGCATATGTTCTACCATGGAGCTATACCCTGGCCTGTGCTTCTTGTCCTTTGCATATTCCATCCCCTTGCCTGGAACTCTCCCTGACTCCTGGTTATCCTGCAGGGCTCACCTTCATGCCACTTCCTCTGAGAAACCTTACCTGCTTCCCACTCTACTTTGGGGTAGAATGAATCACCCTTAGCTTTGCTTGGTCAGCATCTGTTTCCCCTACTAGCAACAAGGACAGATGTCTGAGATTCCCAGAAACCTACAGAGGACTGGAAACAAAGGTGTGCAAATATTTGTTGAATGAGTCATTCTGGGCTTGTTTGGGGAGCCAGGCCTGCTGTTGAGAGGGCGGGCGTGTGGAACAGTTTGCTGGGTTGTGGAAAAGGAGGCCTTCACATAAGGAAGGGGGAGTGGAGATGTAGTAGGAGCCCTCACAGCCAGCACGATTTTGCATTTTCTGTAAGGTTTACAGATACACTGCTGCATACCTTAGTCACATGATCTCCTTTACACCTCGAATCTCCACAAGGTATTATCCATTTTACAGATGTGAGCACACATGGAGAGCAGAAGTCACTTTCTCTTGTCACCCAGAAAGGTACTGGAGCCCTGCAGTCTGCCCCTTAGGAGCTCAATACCTTAAACTCTTTTGGGTGGCCTCCTGCGTTGGTACTGGGGTGTCTCTGCCTGTCATAGTAATGTGAAACCTTGAGTGCCAGGATGAAGAGTTTGAGCCTATGGTGATAAGAATAGTAATAGCTACCAGTTCATAAGCTGCTTGGTGCTTCATTATTTAATATCTGTAACAGCTGTGTGGGATTGATGTTGCAGGTTTTTTGTTTTGATGCTGGTGATCAAACCCAGGGCCCTGTGCATGCTGTGCCCACACTTACCAGTTTCGTCCCAACTTACAAATGAGGAAACTGAGACAGACATTGCAGTAACCTGACAGAGGTATCATGTCAAAGACATGGAGGAACAGGGTTTAGGTCCTGTGTCCATGGTGTTGTGTGCCAGGCCCCAGAGTGTTTGGGCCATGCAACTCAGGCAGTGTGCTGGCTGCTAGGATGGGCTCAGCTGGAACCTCTACTGTTCCTGACATGGGCACCCCTCTGCCTGTCTCCCCAGCACCCTCACAGGCAGCAGCAGCAGGCCTTTTCCTCCCTGGATGACAAACCCCAGTTCCCTGGGGCATCAGCAGAGTTCATAGACAAGCTTGAGTTCATCCAGCCCAATGTCATCTCTGGGATCCCCATCTACCGCGTCATGGACCGCCAAGGCCAGATCATCAATCCCAGCGAGGACCCTCACGTGAGGCCACTGCCCTACCTGTGTTCCCCTTCCCCACTGTCCCTTCCCTGTCTCCTTCTTGGTCCCAGTTGCTCTGTCTGTCTGTGTCTCTGATTTTAGCTGCCCCAGGAGGAGGTGCTGAAGTTCTACAGGAGTATGACGCTGCTCAACACCATGGACCGAATCCTCTACGAGTCCCAGCGACAGGTGGGTGGAGATGGGGTGGGAATTACCTCAAGTCTCCTTCCTATGCTTGGGCCAGAGGATAACTGCTAAGGAAGATAGAGGAAGGGAGATCGTTTTGGAGGAAGCTTAGAGTTCTTGGGGTTTTCTAGGGTTCTAGAAGACTAAGAAGTCTGTGGGAGAGGTCTGGCCCAAGGACAGCTCACTGTACGGGGAGAGGGCAAGGATGGGGAGGCCCAGTTGCTCTTAGAAGCTCCCAGTTGCTCTCAGAAGCTCACTGTCCTGAGAAGCAGAGACCCACTGTGGGCCCAGGAACCACTCTAGGCCCATGTCAAATGTGCTGTGATCTTCAAAAATGTCAGTATCAGCAGACAAAAACCAGTGAAACCACTGCCTACGAAGAGGAAATTTATTGACTCAGCCGCAAGTCTGCATGACTGTTTACAAGCACAACTGGATCCAGGGAGCGCAGATGTTATCAGACCCATTTCTGTCCCCCCCCCACCCCCCGTCTCTTCTCTTTTGTCTTGGCCTCCTTCATATTTTGGTGGCAGCTCTAGGCTCATGGAGAGGTCGCAGAAGAAAAGGGCTTGGGGGACAGATTCTAGAAAGAGGCTCTATGATCAGAGTCTTAGTCTGTAGCTCTGTGCCTCTGGGAAAACTGCTTACCCTCTCCACGCTTCCATTTTCTTGTCAGTACCTGCTTCATGAGCTTGCCATGAAGATTGATGGTGGCATTTGTGATGGCCTTAGGAACAGTGAAGTGGGCATTGAGCCAGTTCTAATATATATTAGCTATTATTATTATTTATTATGGCCTTACCAGACTCACAGTTACTATCCTTTCCACTTGGTAGGGTTAGGGTTCCCTCATGCTCCGGCATATAACCCCAGAACTGATGCTCATTGGTCAAGCTTTGATCTCAGACCCTGTCCTGAGCCAGTACTGTGACTGGCCAGGCCTGCCAATGTGCCTACCTGTAGGAACCAAGGCGCAGAGGAATGGAGTCCATCCCTCCTGGGCAGCACAGATACACTGGAGGGGTCCTGACAGAAAGGGGGTAGAGTGTCGGGCAGACAGACCCTCAGCTGTCCACCACTCCAGCTGGGCTGAAGTGGGGTGGGCTTGGGCATCTGCCAGGCCCCAGGGACTCCTACTGCAGACTAGTGCAAGAGGCCCATGGGTTTGAGGACAGCAAGGTGCAAGCAGGCAGCCCACATCAGACTTTCTACTCACAGGAACACTGTGGGTTCCGAAAGTAAGGGTGCTACTTTACTCAGCCCAGAAACTTTTCTGGTCTCCAGCTGTCCACAGGATCAAGTCTGGCGCTTCCCAATCACCGCTTCTCATTCCATCCTTTACTGCCCACTCCATAGCCTCAGGGCCACTCCTGGGCACAGTTACCTGGCTGTACCTCACCTTTTGATCTGACACACTTGGGTGCAGTCATACTTGGTGACTTTTGGGCAGAAGAGTGTTCTTGTGTTTGCCTCAGTTTCTGCATTTTGTTAAAACATGGGGCTAACAGCTAGGGGGGTAGCTCAGAGGTAGGATGCTTGCCAGCATGTGTAAGGCCCTGGGCTCAAATTTCAGCACCACAAAATAAATAAATAATTTTTTAAAAAAATAATAATGGTACCCACCGTGTAGGGTTAGGCTGAGAATTTCGTGTGAGGTAGCACATGCATCTCTTGCACCTTGGCTAACATGGAAGAAGGTCTGCTCGTGTACCATAGTTCACCCTATATATGTTGTAGTATGTCCTGCTGGGATTATGTTTAGCTGTGAGTGTCAGACCTTCTCCCTACTCCAGAAAAAAGCCTTAAACAAAACCAAGCGTAGTAGCTTAACATGAATCGATTGTCCTCTGAGACAAAGGAAATCAGGGATAGGAGGTCTGGGGCTGGTCTGGTGGCACCTTAATGCTGGTAGATCCTGGTCTCCTGTCATTGCTCTGATCTGCTATCCAAAGTGCTGGCTTCTCCCTTGTTGTAGCTCACCTCATGGTCCAAATGGTGGTGGGAACCCCCTTTGTCCCCTGTCATCCCAGGCAACAAGTAGAAGGGAGATAGAAACTCAGACATGGCACATCCCAGCTTGCTCTCCACTCTCACTTTTATAAGAACTACTGGGGCATCCAACCCAGTGACATCTGCTTACATTCCATCAGTCCCTCCTTGCTGCCAGGGAGATGGGAATGGATTCTTTTAGGCTAGGCAGTTGCTGCTTATGAGGATGAGATCTCTTAACAGAGAGAAGGAGGGGTAGGACACTGGGTGGGCAGCCAGTCACCTGCCAAAGCCCAAGTATTTCCTCTGGCCCATCTGCAGCTCCCACAGTGACCTCCACAGCCAGCACTCGCCCACTCAACTTGGCACTGCAGGTCCGTTTACCTTTTAATTGGCTTCCCAGTTAGAGGAAAGCATTTTGTTGGCTTCTGCCTAGCAGTTGGGAAGCCAGGCCCCATGGAGAACATCAAGGAGGGAGGGCATTTCTGAGCCCAGAGGGCCTGGCCAGGGATGTCTTCTGGGCTCATTTTGTCCTACATTACACACAGTCGGTCCTCATTTCCACCGCATGCCAGGGGCTCCCCAGCTCTCCAGTTAGACTAATCCTTGGAGCCCTACACTTACTTGGCATCTTGCCCTGGTGCCCCACAGCCAACTCAGCCTGTCTAGACCTGACCTCGGCCTCTTCATCTCAGACTTGCTCCCCTTCTTCCTTTAGTTCATTTTTCAGTGATGGGCACCACTGCCCACCCTTCACCCAAACTGGGAAGCTACATCTTGTCCCCTTTCCCATCTTCCCTTGCCTCCCTGTCTAGGTGTTGCCTTAGAAGTCAGTTAGCTGTCAGTAGCACCGTCAGGCACCCAGATTCTTCCTCTTTCTGCTTTATCGTGGTTGCCAAATTGGCTTTGTACTGTACTTTGTTGCCTGTTTTTCACAGAATGGCTGCCAGAGGTCCGTCATGGCTCCAAGTAAGGCAAAAAGACGGAGGTAGAGGCAGAGCTGGTACCAGCAGTAGTCCCCCTTTTCCGAAAAGCAGGGGCTGACTTCACTGAAGCCTTGGGCTAACACTGCCCCTGGCCATCTGTGGCCGCAAGGGGGGTTGTGAACCTGATGTCTTTGCTAGGCTCTAGGGCTGAGGTGCTGGGAGAGGGAGGCTGGCCTTGGCACCAGTGTGGCTGCCCCAGGAATGCTAACTCAGTTTTTGAAGGCTCCTGTTCTGCCTCCCCAGTTCCCAGGCTATACCACTGTCCCCTCTCTCCTGGCTCACTGCAGTCAGCCCCATCTCAATCTCTATTCATTTCCATATGGCAGCTTAAGAGGTTCCTAAACACAGGTGTGGCGCCTTGCTGCATGCACAACAGCCAGAGTCTAATCCACATCACCTGGTGCCACCTCACGCTCCAACCTCATCTCCCCTCCGCCACCTCCCACTTTCTGTCCCAGCCCTCTGGCCTCCTTTCATTGTGTTTCTGCCTTGATCCCTTCACCCACCTGCCTTAGTTCAGCTTAGGCAGTGCTCCCTGATGCCCAGCAGTGGTGTATAAGTCCTTCCTTTGGGCTCTTGGCTCGAATTCCCAAGGGCCAGCCTATAGGAGGACTGCTGATCATGGAGTCCCCAGAAGTTGAGCAGGATTCGCATGGTCCTGTCATGGCCCAGCATAACCAAGTCTGGGCCTCTGTGCCCTGTCCACCTCCAGGGCCGGATCTCCTTCTACATGACCAACTATGGAGAAGAGGGCACGCATGTGGGCAGTGCAGCTGCCCTGGATGGCACGGACCTGGTGTTTGGCCAGTACCGGGAGGCAGGTACGTCTGCTATGGCTTGGCCCACATTTCTGCTCTGGAGGGCTTTTCTGGAAGCGGCATAAGGCCACATAGGCCTGGAAAGCCAGAGAAGGAGTTTTCACAGCAAGATAGGCCAGGCACATTGAAGGGGACAGACTTCCCCCCATAGGCCAGGACACTACTTGGAACCACTCATTACCAGTTGTCACATTCAGGGAAAGTCACTGCTCTTTCCTGAGCCACCGTTTCCTCATGTCTAAGGAGAAGTTAGATCAGGTACTGTGTTGATGGCTTGTGGAGGGATGTAGTGAGCTCAGGCCTGGGCGTGGTGTACCATGTGCTGTGGATGCCTCTCCATGCTCAGCTGGTCTCTCCACAGGCACTGGAACCTTTAGGGAGCAGAAACAGGTAGGAGGGTCCTGAGTGCAGTGCACAATGGAGGCTGGTGTGGTAGGTCAGTGAAAAGAAGGTGGGGAGAGAGACTGAGGAGCTCACAGAGTACCTGGTTAGTGGTTAGTACCTGGTGGTGAAGGCTGAGCCCAAGAAGCAGTAAATGGGGTGCTTTGGTGTTGCTGATGTGTGAGTTCTACTAGCGGACTGCCCTGGAGGTCAGCAGGCATGCACCAGAGGTGAATCTTGATCTGAGGCTCTGCACCATCTTGACCATGGGGTGCCTCTGTTTTCTTGTTTATGACGGGTGGTTACCCTACATAGCTGTTGAGAGGAGTCACTGGGCAGCTGGTACAAAGCCGTTGGCACAGGGCACAGCACAGGGTAAGCATTCACACTTGGAGGCCTACGTCATAGTTGGGGCCTCTCCTGGGAACAGCTTGGGGAGGGGCACGCAGCAGGTCAGAATGGCCATTGAGTCCTACTTAGATCAGCTGGGCATTCCAGTCTCCAGGGCTGCCTGCTCACCTCAGATGTCCCTGCCCCTGCATTGGGGTAGGATAAATGGCCTGTGATATTTGAGGCTCAGCATTTTAGCAACACAAACCAGGCTCCCAGACACTGGGCAGCCACAAGGGTTGTGAATAGGTGAGGCCGATTAACACTCCAGCTGCTTGCCTTTCAAGGCCACCTCCCCAGTGACATGGGTAGAATTATGGTCTTAGCAACAAGTGACCTCATTGAGCTCTGGCAGGCCAAGGTGCTACCTGCTGTACATTCCCAGCTGCATTGGTGGTTCTGTCTTGTCCCCTTGTGCCACAGTGTGGGTACACTGGAGTAAGGGCTGACCCAGATTGTGAGGCCTTGTGCCTCACGGAGGCACCTCTTCAGCCAGGAGAAGCAGGTATCCCTGTTATTTGTGAAAGCCAGGTAGGCAGCCTGAGTCAGATAGTGAGGTCATGGGGCCAGGCTGTGGGCCTCCTGAGGTCTGAGGTGGAGTCCTTGTGGCAGTCTGACCTCACAGTAACCTGTAATGCTTGCCACCCAGCTGCCTTCAGGACCACGTGTGGGGTTCTGACTAGGGCAGCGGCAGGGAGTGGCATTCGGTAGGGATTGTGAAGAGGTAGTAGATGCTGAGCCAGAGCTGGGGTTCCCACAGGACCTGCAGTTTCCTGGTGTGAATTAGAACCACCTGGGGGCTGGGCCTGAGACATATTTTTTATATGTTTCTAAAACGTTTCTAAACGTTTCTAAAATGTTTCTAAAACGTTTCTAAAAACGTATTTTGCTTTGCTGTGTTTGGAACCCCAGGGCCTTATGCCAGAGGTAAACACTCTGCCACTGAGCAACACCCCAGTCCTGAGACTGTGTTTTTATTTTTATGTTTATTTTTTTTTATGGTGACTAGAGATTAAAACCAGGGCATTTGAACTGAGCTTCAATTCCCCCCCCCCCCTTTTTTTTTGGTACTGGGGAATCACACTCATGACCTCGAGCTTGCCAGGCAGGCACCTATCCCACTGAGCTAAATCCCTGGCCCATCCCCACTCCCTTTTTACAATTTTTTTTTTTTTAAATTTTGAAACAGGGTCTTGCTGAGTTGCTAAGTTGTCCAGGCTGGGCTCAAATTTATGATCCTTTTGCCTCAGTCTCCCAGAGTTCTTGGATTATGGGCATGTGCCACCATGCCAGGTTTGTTTGGCTTTGGTTTTTTGGCACAGGATCTTGCTGAGGTGTTTAGGCTGACTTCAACTCACAGCCTTCTGTGTGCTGGGGCAAAGGCATTTACCGCCACTCCTAGTTGAAAATCTGCATGTTTAATATCTCCTGTCCCCTGCCCAATGACTTTCACGTGGGAGGACCTAGGTCCTCCTGGGTCACGTGGGAGGACCACATTTTGAGGTGGCCTGATGCTCGTGTCTCGTGGGACTGCTGGGAGTGCCTTTGGCCCTGCACAAGGCTTCCTTCCCCCACCTACCTCCTCTTCTAGTGTTTTCTGTGTATGTGGCCACACAGTGTATGAATCTGTATTACATTTGTTCAGAGGCAGGCGACAGAATGTAACTAATGAACTGTACTGAAGGTGAATACTGAATATTGCTTGACCCTAACTAAATGTCTAGAAGGGCATCATTTCAAAGCCGGTGGTCCAAGCTGTGCTGATGAGTCGCTCTGTCAGTGCCCAAGGATTCCCTAGTTGAGAAGCAGGAGTATGTCTTATTGGCTTTCCCAGGTGCAGACTTGCATAGTGTGTTTTGCATTTGGACAGTCCCACCCTGCCACTTAGGGGCTCTGTGGAGCTGGTTATGGGAGAACAATGGGCTGGTTTTGCTCCTTGGTAACTGGAAGGAGGCTCTTGCTGCCACAGAGAAGCATTATGAAGGGTCACTGAGTGACTTACAGTAAGAATGCGCAGGTCAGCACTGTCTTCACACTTGCAGTTGTCATCTGGGGAGGATATGCATCATGTTATGTGTTTGACTCCATTAAATTTTCATCAGAAGTAAGAGTTCCGTGGAGTGAGAGGGTGTAGATACAGCTCTGTGTGAGCTCATGCCCTCAAGGGAGGCCATGAGGGTGTGGCAGATCCCCTAGGCTGTCCAGAGGGGTGAATGTGAAGTCGTACCCCTTTGTAGGTGGGGCAGAGGGTCCTAGCTGGTCCTAAAACAACTACAGCCACCTGCCACCTAGCTTGGCAGACAGGTCTCCTTCCACCAGGATGGTTCCCTTTGATAATGAGCTGGCATTCACCAGGGCTTTTGTTTGAAGAAAGAATTTTATTGCTATAAGCAAGTAGAATATTTCCTTGGGCAGAAGGATTGATTGGTGGCTTTTACTTAAAGTTACTGAATTAGTTGAAAATTTGTTTTGTTTTGTTTTGAGACAGTCTGTTTAGGTAGCTGGCCTTGAACTCACTGTGTAATCTAGCTGGGCTCAAATTTGTGGCAATCTTCTTGCCTCAGCCTCCTGAAAGATGGGATTGTAGGTGTGTACTTCCACATGTAGCAAAAAGACTTTAAAAATCTTGGTTTCTTTTTTTTTTTTTTTGTATCGGGGATCGAACTCAGGACAGCGAGTTTGCAAGGCAGGCGCTTATGCCGTTGAGCTAAATCCCTGGCCAAATCTTGATTTCTTATTAAGAAAGAAGAGGAAGAGAGGAGAAGAAAGAAGAGGGAAAGGAAAGAGGGTCTGCAGCTGGGGCTCTAGCTTGGTGGCAGAGAGAGCTTTCTTTGTATACCTGGGGCCCTGGGGCCCATGGCCAGCACCAGGATGCATTTTTGCCTCCTTTGAAAACCTAGATTGTCTGCTGTGAACCTTGGTTTTTCTCCTGAGGCAGGTATGTGCCTTCCAGTCTGCCTGTCAGTTCATACCTGTGGTTCCATTGTGATTCCCATGAGTACCCAGTGTTGCCGCCCCTGCTCCTGCCTGGCTCTTTTTCACAGATGGGGAATCAGAACCCCTCGGCAATATGGCGCTCATGCTGGGTCACCCCAGGGTTGGTCTTACCCCTCCCTCATGCATCACCCTCCAGGCTTACACTGCCTTGTCCCCACCAGGTGTGCTGATGTACCGGGACTACCCCCTGGAGCTGTTTATGGCCCAGTGTTACGGCAATATGAGTGACCCAGGCAAGGGGCGCCAGATGCCTGTCCACTACGGCTGCAAGGAACGCCACTTTGTCACCATCTCCTCCCCACTGGCCACGCAGATCCCTCAGGGTAAGGATGCATGCCCTCATGCACAAAGACCCACATCACATCCCTGTGCAGGGCCCGGTTTGTTTGGCCGGGCACCCCTGGAATCTGGCCTATGGGCTGGACTTACAAAATAGTTCTCGTTTAGAATCCTTCAGAAGAGTGCCCTGGTATTGTCCCCACCCTGTTCAGCAGGCTTGAGCCAGATGGGCAACACCCTATTTCCAGGACTCCTGTCCACCTCGTCACACACAGGGCCAGCGTGTCCTGAATGTGCCCAGGATCTATGCCTGGTGGTTATGTTCTCTTGTATAATAGGACACTGTCCATGGCCATGGGGATAAAGTTTATTGCTTGCTCTTGTTCCTATTATAAAGAGGGATTTGAAGGCAAAGGGAAGTGACTGCTTGAAGGTCACACAGCAGTCAGAGAGGAAAGTAGAAACTCAAGTCACGGACTGTGTGAACCCAGAGCCCAAGTTCTCCCCTTGTGCCTTGTCAGCCCCAGCCCTTAGAGCTGAGCAGATCCCCAGCGTCCACCCTAGGCTTCCTGAGTCCCTTTGTGCAGGGGGTGCTCAGGAAGTAGCCCCACAGGCCTGTGCCTGCACAGTGCAGCAGAGACCAAAGGACTGGATTCCTCTTGCCACCTGTGGGGCCTGCAGCCTGATCAAGGGTTCAGCCAGGGCAGCTAGATGCTTCCATGGGCCTCACAGCTGTGGCACTTTGGCTTAGTAACCTGGGATAGGGTGGGAAGTGTTCTCTCAGGAGGTGACCTCAAGCTAAGGTGAACAGGGTTTCCAAAGCTGGCCCTAGACTAACCTTCCATTTTTGGGCCCACCGAGTCCCCTCATAATGTATAGAGCCCCTGCTTCGTGACAGGTGTCACTGTAGGACCACTGAACAAAAGAGACAACTTTGGCTGCTGCTGATGGGGTGGAGGAGACAGGTAGGAAGTAGGGAGAAGCATCTGGAGTGTGTGAGGGGTGGCGCGCCTCCTAGGAACAGGGAAACCTCAGGGGAAATATCTGGGAAGGTAACATTAAAGTACAGGCCAGGAGGCATGAAAGAGAGAGGAGGGTGGGCACCTTGAGGCAAGTGCATGCATGACTGATGTGTGCGATGGGCCCTACGCGTCTACTCTGGATTGAGCAGGGAGTAGACTAGGGTGGGCAGGCTTAGGGGTTCCCCTTGGTGCCTACTGACAGCCAGGCTGAGCTGAAGCCCGGCTGTGGTTGAGGGGTGAGAGAGCATGGAGGGGATGAGAATGTCTGTGTCTGTGCTCCTGCTGACCGCCCTCTCTTTTCCCTGCAGCTGTAGGGGCGGCCTACGCGGCCAAGCGGGCCAACACCAACAGAGTTGTCATCTGTTATTTTGGTGAGGGAGCTGCCAGTGAGGGGGATGCCCATGCTGGCTTCAATTTCGCTGCCACTCTTGAGTGCCCCATCATCTTCTTCTGCCGGAACAACGGCTACGCCATCTCCACACCCACCTATGAGCAGTACCGAGGGGACGGCATCGGTAAGGGCCCCCCATTCTTGTCCAGTGGGGTCTGTGACCAGGAAGGTCATTGGAGGCCGTGGACGGGGAGCTCTGTTGCTCTCCCTACTTCTTTGCTCTGGAATTATTTCTTTCCTTCCTGCTCATTCCCTTTCATGAATTTTCTTCACCTGAGTTGCTGGACCTGGCCAGTCTCTCTCTGTCCCTGCAGCGGCCCGAGGTCCTGGGTATGGCATCATGTCCATCCGTGTGGATGGCAATGACGTGTTCGCTGTGTACAATGCTACCAAGGAGGCCCGGCGGCGGGCTGTGGCAGAGAACCAGCCCTTCCTCATTGAAGCCATGACCTACAGGTGCCTGCCTCTCCCCATCCTTATCCTTTGCTCTGGTAGACACTGTCTGTATGTCTCTCTCATGTCACCATCCCCAAAATGTGACCTGATCACCCGGTACTGTCTTCCCCCTTCCTTGTCTTTGCTTCATTTCCACCTGTTTCTTCCTGGCCACTCCTCCCTCCATCCGGACCCCCAAACTGACCCAGGCGGTCTCCCTGTGGTGCAGGATTGGGCATCACAGCACCAGTGATGACAGCTCGGCGTACCGCTTGGTAGATGAGGTTAATTACTGGGACAAGCAGGACCATCCCATCTCACGGCTGAGGCATTACCTGGTGAGCCGAGGCTGGTGGGATGAGGAACAAGAGAAGACCTGGCGGAAGCAATCACGCAAGAAGGTAGGACACTGCTGTGTGGGGAGGACCCTGGGAGGATGGGGGTACTGGGTTCCAGAGCTGTCAGGCTGGGAGGCTCAGATAACCCAGCTTTATCTCCAGGTGCAGCCTGTGAATCCAGGCTGTCTGGGTTATGTCATCTCAGCTGCATCCTTGCTTTGCATCCTGGGCAAATTGTCTTACCAACTTGACAAAGTGGTTGGAGGATAAGGGACTTAGTCCCTGTGTGGTAGGAGTGTCCTGCCCAGAGGGAGCAAGTTGCTCATTTTGGTCCTTGCTCTGTCCTGCTACTTCTTCAAGGGTGAGTCCCTTCTCTGTGCTCTTGTTTCTCATCTCAAAGTTGTCTGCAGCTTAGGGCTAGTGAGATGCTAAGGGAAGGAATCTACACACTCAGGGTAGCACCTGGGCTGTGCCAGGCACGGAGCTGCTGGTATTTGGGGTATGAGCATCACTGCTGTTATCCAGATGGGAACACATCCTCAGTGGTTAACCCCTGGCTGAGGTTCCGCAGGGAGGGGTGGAAAGCAGTCTGTTGCCTCCCACCCTTTCATGTTCTCCCAGGTGATGGAGGCCTTCGAACAGGCTGAGCGGAAGCTGAAGCCCAACCCCTACCTGCTCTTCTCTGACGTGTACCAGGAGATGCCTGCTCGCCTCCGCAAGCAGCGGGAGTCTCTGGTCCGGCACTTGCAGACCTATGGAGAGCACTATCCTCTGGACCACTTTGACAAGTGAGGCCTCAACTATCCTGAGGGATGGCTCTCCTCTGAACAGAGTTGGGAGGGCTGACAGGATGCTCCCTCTTCTCTAACCAGCTTCCCTAAAATAGCAGCCAGGGTGATACCCCAAGCTTTGTGGAGGGGTTCCGGCTCCCCACCCCTGTTCTTCCAGGGTGCTGTACTTGGGGGCCAGTGTTTCCAGTGTTGCTGAGCTCAGTCAGTCCCCTTCATCTGCTGTTACAGTGCCTTCTCCCAAGGGCTGGGCAAGGGCCCCTTGGACCGGAAGCCCCTCTGCTGGCCAGATGGGCAGTCAGCAGAGTGAATAAACTGTGGCTCTGCATTTGACTGTTTACTTCCTCAGGTTTCTGTTTCCTGGAGTTTGGGGTCATGGTATAGTCCAGCATGATTGATTGGGGACCCTAGCATTTCCACTTTAGGCAAATAAGGCCAACATCATTAAAATACCTACTTCCCCTGGAAACATTTGCTGATGGATGGGGTAGGAGATCCTCCAGAGATATTTCCCTGCTCCTCTATGGGATGCCCTGGGCATCTGCCCAGGAGGGGAGGTGCCTCATGTGGAGGTCAGAGCATAGCTGAGCCCTCCTCAGTACCACTCCAGCCCCCACTCCCCCCAAAAAAACCCTCTAGGCCTCAGAGTGGGAAGTACATATTTTTAGAAATCAAAAAAAGACTTAAAACAGTCTGCTGTTTTGTTCTGTCTGCCCCGTCCCTCCCCAGACAGGGCCCAGGAGGTGCTCTTGCTGTCCTGTTCTAGGACCTCTACCCTCCATCCATGCCTGAGGGAGGTGCTGGCAGATGTCAGGGGTGCAGGCCTGCCCCACACCCTGCTATCCATGAGGCTCAGCACTTGAGCTTTGGGCTCCGAAGTTGTCTCCAGAGCCGGATGGTGTCCTGGGGGCTGAGAGGTCGCACAAGCAGCAGATCTCGTAGAGTGCAGGGGTCCATGGTGTGGTCTGCTGGCCAGGCTGTGCGGAAGCCTGAGTGGCCCCGGGGCATCAGGCCTAAAGCACGGAAGCAGAGGCCAGTATAGACGTCACCAAAGGGAAAGGGTGCCACACGGGCTGCTGCCTGCAGTAGCCAGGGAGCCAGGCGCCCTGCAATGACGTAGCCACCTCCACTTGCATAGGCTGGGTAGTCGCCTTCAAAGAAGGATCCAGGGACATAGAAGGGCCCTCCAGGCTTCCGGAGAGGCTTGGCCTGGGTAAAGACCTCACCCAGATAGAGGCTTCGGGCCCAGGTGGGTGGCAGGGCCTGCAGGTGACCTAGCAGGGCAGGGATGTTCACAAAGGCATCGTCTTGAATTTGCAGGACAAAATTTACATCAGGGCAGTGGTGGCCCACCCAGGTCAGTAGCAGCAGGTCTTTGAGTGTCTGGTTGTAGAGGACATCAAGGAAATCCCAGAGCAGCAGGTCACTGTAGCGATGGCTCTCCCAGGTCACCAGTGTGCGTAGGTCAGGTCCCCCCTTGCCCACTGGAGACCCCAGCAAGAAGAGCAGCCTGATCCCAGGTGCTGCACTGCCCCAGGTCTCCCTTACAGCCTGGCGTTCTGCAAAATGTCCTGGTTCCGACTTGACAGCCAGCAGTAAGTAGGGGACATCCGTACTGGAGCAGCTGGCCACTTGGCTGTCTTCACCTGCAGGCAGCCACTGTGGGAATCTCCGGCAGGCTGCTGATAGCAGGAAGTGGCGGAGGTCTTCAGGGTAGGAGGCAAAGTCAGGGATCTCAGCAGCAGCAGCAGCACCCCAAGCCTGGCAGCCTCCTGGCTCAGTGCTGTTCTCACTGGGCAGGGTCCCCAGCCTCCACTGCTGCTGGTTCCAGTAAGCTGAGGGTAGTAAGCCAGTCTGGCCTAGGCGAGCTGAGAGATTGGCAGGCAGAGTGGGCTCGGCACTGACAGCTGTGGGGCCTGGCAGGGTGCCCTGGGGTTCTGGGTACGCCTTGACGCGGGACTCTGAGGTCCACTCAATGTACACTTTGAGGCCCAGGAGTGTGAGCAGTGCTGACAGGCAGAGCAGGCACTTGGAGCAGCGCATGACCTGGCCCAGGGAGGAGGCAGCCGGTGGAGCTGCAAAGGAGCCACAGAAGGCTTTGGGGTGCGGGTGCAGCTGTGGGTGGGCCTCCAGAGAGAACCCCAGCATGCAGCCCCACTGTGGCTACCCATAGAAATAGCTACCCACAGAAATGGCTGCTCTCACTTCATGCCCTGAGCAGCCCCCTCCCCTAGGACCCAACTGTCATCGTTTCTTAGACCCAAGGACCCCCTCCCCATTCCTATCCCATTCTTTACCCAACTTCCCAGACACCCAGAAGACCCACCTGTTCCGCTTCACCCCACGGCCATTCTTACCACGTCCTCTCCCCATTCATCCTGCGCCCCAAGAGTCGGGATCACTGAACCCCAGCTCACAAGTGAGTTCCTTCCGCTTCATAGAAACCCAGCCCTCTCCCACTCCCACTCTCACTCGCCCCACCCCAGGGTCTGGAGGGTCAGGGATCCGCTCCTCAGTACCTCTGGGTCCGGCTCCTGCCAGCTCCCAGCTCCGGCGCTGCCGGGCCTCTGGTCAGGCCCTTCCTCGGCTCCCTCCGCGCTGCCTAGCTCCCTCCCGTCGCGGGTTGCCAGCCCAGCCCGGCGCTGCCAGTCCGGAGGGGCGGGCAGAGCGCAGGCGGGAGGGCCCCAGGGGTTGGGGCCGGGGCGGGGCCGGGAGGAGGTGGGGGGAGGGAGACAGGACGCCGACCTGGGAGCCCCAGCCGGGCGCAGCCTGTTAGGACTGGTTTTCCCGAGAGATCTCGGGAGAGGTGCAGAGGTAGCCACAGCACAGACGGGGACTCCTGAGGGCCCGGCAGAGGCGGGCCAGGGACCTGGGGAAGAGTCCGAGGGAGGGTGAGGCCAAGGCCGGGCCTGAGCCATGCTGCCAGGTGTCTGAGTGAGCAGCGAGAGGCCAAGACCCGGGGAGGAAGGACGGGGCTGGAGGCTGAGGGGCTGGCGCCGGGCCACAGCCAGGAGGAGGCGTGATTGTGCTGAGTGGAGCTGGATCCGCTACTGGAGATAGGGATGTTTGCTTGCGGTTGCTGCCCAGAGTCTGGATAGGGGGCGAGAAGCCAGGACATCTGAGGAGAGAGAGAGAGACAGCAGGGAGAACTGGTGGAGGCACCACAAAGAGAGGAAAGGGGTTGAACCGGGAGGTAACGGCTGCTGCGAGGAGAGAGAGGATGGGCTGCAAGTGGAGGTGGTGGGTGGGAAGACATGACCAGGAGCCCTGTGGAGAGCACAGGGGCAGAGACTGAAAGGCAGGCAGGTGGAGGGAGTCAGACCCCGGTCCTGACCCAGGGAGAGACCCCGGAGAAAGCCTGGGAGGAGCCAGAGGAAAGGGCCGAGGTGAAAGGTTAGGCGAAAGGGAATTAAAAGGATGGTAATAGATGGTGTGGGGGGCCCACAGGAAGTCCGTGGAGCTGGGGTCTCTGCCCCTGCCCAGCGCTGGGCCTTCCTTTCCTGTAGACTCCGGAGACTTACGCCCCCTGGGACTGGAGAGGGTGTCTGCCTGTGTTTACTTACCTGCCCTCCCGGGGGGCTGCTGCTGTTGGGGCTGCACCAGCTGACTGGGGAGACCAGCAGGTTGGGCCTTCCCGGTCCCAGACCTCCTGGGACCTGGGTGTGACTTGGGCCACCCACTGAGCCTGAATCGCCCTTCACCCAACCTGGTTTGGAGAGGGACTGTCCAGATCCTGGCAGGAACCCAGCTTGTGGGCTGCAGCGTATTGTCTGTCCAACCCTGATTTCTACCTTCCAACTTTGAATAATGGAGCCCATGGGAACAGATGGAAGAAGGGGTGGGGAAGAAGTGGTGGATGCTAATGGAATAAAAGCTAGAGTGGGGAAGACAGCCAGGCGCTGGGCAGGGCCAAGCCTGCCTCACCCCACCAGAGAAGGAGTCAGGGTGAGCTCTCCTGGCTCATCTCACTTCCTCTGTGGGTGCAGAGGCTCTGGGCCAGAGTGGCACTGTTCCCCCTTGATCCTTGGGAAGTCTGGCAGGGCACTGGTCTGTATCAGTCTGGGTCCAATCAGGAGAGAAAAAGCACACAGCCACTGGAACCGGGAAAGTTCAAGAGTAATATGGTGTACACCTGTAATGCTAGCACTCAGGAAGTGAAGCAGGAGGATCACAAATTCAAGTTTAGCCTGGGCAACTTAGGGAGATTGAGTCTTAAAAAGAAAGAAAAAAGCTGTGGTGGGCGAGAGTTGGGGATGAAAAAGGGCTGGGGATGTTGCTCAGTGGAGAGTGCCCCTGGGTTCAACCCCTGCTACCACCACTGCCACCAAAAAGAAAAAAAAGTGATTATGCTATGAGATTGAGTAGTGAGGGATCTATAATAAGATTTGTGGATCACATATAACTGAGGCAAGGGGGCAGATGTGCAGGTCTAATGTGATTAACCCTAATGCTCTGTCTCTGTAAGCCTCTGGATTCCTGAATTCATATTATGCCAGGGTACTTGTGATCTCTTGCCGTCTTCAATTGTAGACTGCTGTTGGGTTCAAGTTCCAGTCAGCCAACCAAGTAATTGTTAAAACCACTCCCAGATGCACAGGGTAACTTATTAAATCTGGAATCTAGTAAGCACACCCACCCAGTGAATTTGGCCTGAGCGTGTTACATCCACCCTCATTAGTCTGACACCCTAGGAACCCATGCCTGCATGCATTTCCCAAGGTTCTGTCTATACATCTTTGCAGTTTTCTGGTAGTTTTATTAAGTTGCTCCCTCCCGAGTCCTATTGGCCTGTTTCCAGGTATGTGTGGCCCTGGTGGCAGCAGGACATCCTTAAGTGTGAACACATCCCCTCTTTAAAGATGAGGTCATCCTCAGGTGTCCTGGCACTGGGAAGGGGTCTCAGCATGATTGGGGGTTTGAGGTGTTCTGTTTACTCTGAGTCCAGCCAGATGACCCCATTCCATAGAATGTCTGGGGCTGTTTGTTCTTACACTGCCACTGAACAGACTCCAGCTCGTCATTGTCTAATAGGCACTTAGGAGCATCCCCAAGAATCCACCCAACACCCTGGTCTTTAGAATTGTCTGTCCTGCTACGGCTTTTGGGCACAGGGCTCACAGGGGCTTCAGGTTGTGTACTTCAGTTAGCACCTCAGGATCAGCCACAGCGATGGAGTAGCACTCGGCCATAAAGGATAAACTTGAGACTTTTATAGGTAAATGGATGTAACTTCAGACCATACTCATAAGTGAAATAAATCAGACTTACATTTGTAAACATCATATTGTCTCCCTGGTGTGAGAAATGGAAAGAGTACATAAGGTCTAAAATGTGTAACAGATATTGTGAAATAGGAAAAAATTGTTCAAGAGGAAAAAGGAACTAGGATGGGTAAAAGAGGAAAGGACAGTAAGGAAAATGGAAAAAATGCAAGTCAGTTATACTATCTGTGTCTCTTAGTTTATTAAAAAGGAAGGTTTGTGCTAATATCAATTAGAGACATTTTTAATGCCCATATCTTATACCCTAAGCAACTACTTTAAAGATAACATGTATTAACTATTGTTATTCTCCTGTTATTGTATTATGCAATGTTGTTTTACCCTTTTTCCATAAACTTAAAAAAGAAAAAAAGAGCAACCACAGCTAGGCTGTGATGCCACTGCATAGTGTGGATTGCTGGCTTCCCATTTTCCTGGGCTGTGCAACCAAACCACCCCCAATTCCATCTTAGGAGACCACGGCCCAGCGCACTGGGCATTCCAGGTGCAGACTCTGGATGCCAATAAGGAGATTCTGGAAGCCAATAAGGAGAGAAAAACTACACAGTAATTTAACAGGGAAATTTTAATATAAAAGATTATTCAGCAGTGAACTGAAATCACAATTCAGTGGTAAATGCCTCAGAAATGAACAGAAATCCTGCTGGGTTGTTGGGGAGCCTCATGGAGGGGCTGTGCCCGAAGAAACCACAGTGGCGGGGGTGCCACACACCCTGTGGCCCAAATCTGGAGAAGCTGAGGTGCACGGGGCACAAAGCATGGCATCTTTCCTCCTGGAACACATCTCCAGTATCCTTTGCTGACGAAGCCTATCGTGCCAGCTGACAAAGGAAGTAAGTCCAATCCCCAGCTCCAGTTTTATACAGTTAGCAGAACAAAGTTGAACTCAAAACTGAAAGCTAATAAAATCAATAACCAGCCATACCATGGGAAGTGGGGGGCTTCGCGCATTTAGACAACGAGGGCCAAAGATGGCGGACAGGTGGAAGTGAGCTAGCCACTCCTGCACAGGGAGGAGCTGTTGCTGTGAAGTGCCAGAAGCACCTTGGGTCTATCAGAGTCCCTGTGACCTCAGATGGCCAACCTCAAACACGGATGGGCTGGTCACATGGGGAAGCATGGAGGTGAGTGCAGCTCCTTGTCCTACTGACAGCTGGAGGCCGGGGAAAGAGCTGTATGGAGGAGGCTGCCAGACCAGACAGGAGCTGGGGCTGCCAGTCATGGGCAGCCAGTAATAAATACCCCAACTTCATGCTGTCTTTCCCTCTGGTCCACCAGCCCCTCATGGCCAACACTGAATGAATTCCACGTCAGAAGGCACAGAGTAGGCAGCCATCAGATGCTCCACAGAGATCGCCGAGGTCCACGGGCCAGAGGCTCAGCAGGGATGGGGTCGGCTGTGTCCTGAGGCTGCTCCTCTGGCCCCTGCCTCAGGCCCTGGGCCCAGTCAGTCCCAATGACCTCACAGTTGGGCAGCATCTCCTCCACCAGGATCTGAGTGAGGCCCGGGAACTCCACAGCGGGGAGGTCTGAGATGTCCAGTTTACGGAGGTTCCTGGAAGGGGCAAGGGCAGGAGGCTGACCTAAGAACATGGGCCTCATGCTCGCGTGTGTGCGTGTGTAGAGGCTGTCTCTATTACAGCCCCTGGCTTCCTGTTTCTATTATTATTTTTTTGGTGTGTGTGGGGTGCTGGGGATGGAAACCAAGGTCTCATGCATGCTATGAGGCGAGTGTTCTACCACTCCAATCAAATCCATCACTGTCTAAGGTGAAATCTGCCTCTTTACAAACATGTGCCTCTAGCTCCTACTGTTCTGCAACAGTGTGTACCGTGAAGGTGTCATTAAAACAAAGGAAAACAGGAGTCATTAACTCACAGCCTTTTGTCCTCTCTCTGCACACCCTCTGCACACTTTACAGCACCCCTGCCCGCCTGCACCCACCCGGGGGGAGGGGCCCTGAGGCGGGGTCTTACGGGAGATGGTGGAGACAGGCGAGGCCCCGTTCGGAGATGCGGGGGCAGCCAGCCAGCAAGAGCTCCTGCAGTGAACCAGCCAGTGGGTAGAGGCGGCTGAGGCACCAGTCGTCCACGTGGGGACAGTGCTGCAGGGACAGGGACTGGAGCTCCTTCAGGGACACTGCAGGAGGACAGGGTGATGCTATGAAGGCCCTTCCGGAATCACCAGCACAGGGGAAGTCTGAGGCTTCCTAGCCCCGCCCTGAGCCCTCCTCTCACAGAGGCTGTCCAGGCCATGGTAGTTGATGGCACAGCCACTGGCATCTATAGCCTGCACGGGCACCGCCTGGAACCTGGCGACCTCGGCAACAAACCGCTTCCACTCATCTGACCTGATCCACTCCATGTCTCGAAACCTGGAAAAGGGAAGGAGGAGGGAGCGTCAGCAGGTGCCTGCCCTCCCCTACCTCCCACCTCCAAGCACGGACCAGGACCACAAGGGCTGGTGCACTTCCCCAACATTGGCTGGCCGAGGGTGCTATGCCTACACCACTGTGACAACTGCACTGCATGTGGAGACCGAGTGTCTGAGAATTACTGATAACTTAAGAGCAGAGAGCTACATGCACAAATCCCTGTGGATGGCCAACAGTGATGGGCGTTGTCAGACCCGCTCTGTTCTGAGGCAGCTGCTGGCGGAAGTGCTCAAACCAGGTGGGAGTTTGAATTGGAACAAACAGGAGAGGCAGGTGAAACCTATGGATTAATATCTTTCTGAATAAAAGGCAAAAATAAAGGGCAAAAAGCCAAGAAAGTGAAAGGCAAAAAGGACAAAGTACAAAATAAAGGGGAAAACAATTTTTTTTTGAGACTGGGTCCCACTTTGTTGCCCACATTGGCCTCGAATTCCTGGGCTCAAGCCATCTCCCTGCCTCAGCCTCCCAAGTAGCTGGGACCACAGTTGCCTACCACGACTGGCTAATTTTACTGACCACATATGGTAGGCTAGGCCTGTGTGTAGATTGCAAAATCCCCGTTTTTACAGCAAACTTTGTATCTAGCCACAATTTACCATCGCACTTTACAGACGACAGAACAGAAGCCCGGGAACAGGTCTCCTGCTCCACAACCATCAGAGGGCAGAGACTGGGGATCACAGGGAAGTCCACGGGACGGCAGAGGCTGCTTCTGAACACCTGAACCCCCACCCTCTCATGGGAAACCTCTGCTGTCATACTTGACCGCTCCTCCATGCTTCAGGATGAAGTAGGCTCCCGCGATATCTGGGCCGTATGTGTCCTTGATGTGACTGTAGGATCTGCCGAGAAAAATGAGGTAGAAAGATGAGGCTGTGGAGTGTCATGCCCCTCCCCAGGCTCCAGTGCTGCTGAGGGGCAGTGCCCACGACACCAGGCAGATGTGCAGGAGGGCCTCACTGTGCATTTTTACTGAATGGCATTTGCTGGGCACTGTGAACACAGTGGTGGCCAGGACAGATAACCATCTGCCCCTGTTGAGCCATATGACAGAAAGGCAGATGACAAACCAGGATATCACTGTGAATCACGAGCTACTAGCTCCACAGGACAGCTGAGTGCGAGTGGCAGGGATGGCAGAGGCTAATCTAGTTCCGCATTTAAAAAAAAATGCTCCTGCTAAGTGGTAGGATTGACAGTCTTGAAAGTGAGAAGGAATGAGGAGGTCAAGGCAAGCAAGGGGGCATCAGGTCAAAGGTTCAGAGACTTGAATCAGGAGGGTCACACAGGTAGGACATTGTGTCATGGGGTCCAGGAGCAGCCCTCGTGGGGGTTTCAGGCCTTGGAGAGCACCTCTTATTCTAGTTGCAATCAGAGGACTAAAGCAGAGTTTACTATTAGTATGTTTACTATTTTACTTTTGTTGGTAATGCGGCAGTGCTGACTGGGTGCATCTTCAGCCCTTATTTATTTATTTAGAGTCAAGATCTCACTAAGTTGATAAGTTGCCCAGGCTGGGCTCAAATTTTCAATCTTTCTGCCTCAGCCACCTAGAATGCTAGGATGAGGGGTGCCTCTGTGTATGGCTACAATTTTCTTTTTTTTTTTTTTTTTAGCAGTGCTGAGTCAATACTCAGAACCTTGATCATGCCGAGCAAGTGCTCTACCACTGAATTAGGCCCTGGCCCCTCTATTTTACTTTCTTAAGAATCCTTCAGCTGACTGTAATAGAGACAGAGAGTACAAGATCAAGAGGTTACTATAATAACATAACCTTGAGATGAAGGGGCTGAGATGAAGGGTTAGTAAAGGCATGACAATGGTCACATTTAGAATATTCTAGCACTGATGAACAAGATGTAGGCTGAGAAATCCAGAGAGGAATTACAGAGGATTCCTTTATTTATAGTATTTATTTATTTAGAGACAGGGTCTCACTACATAGTTCAGCTTGGCCTTGAACTCACTATGTAGCCCAGGCTGGTCGCAAACCCCCAGTGATCCTCCTGCCTCAGCCTCCTGAGTGCTGGAATTACAGGCCTGTGCCACCATGCCCGGCAGGAAGGACTCCTTCACAACTGGGTGGGCAGTGGCATCTATTCCTGGGATGGGGAAGGCTTGGGGAATGAGCAGACTTTTCAACGAGAAATACAGGTTTGGTTTTAACCATACTAGATCTAAGATGCAAGCTAGCCCTCCAGGTGGGGCTGGAGATAGTAGACTCCTTTGTGAGCCCTATGGACCTGAGACTAAGACGAAAGACTTAGCAAGCCTGGCAGTAGAAATGCAGTGCTGCCCAGGAGTGGCAAGGCAGGAGCGGGCCTCTGCCTGATGAGGGGTGAGCAGCAGGGTCTCTATAGGGTCTTGCAGACCTCAGGTTCTTACCTGTTGTCCAACTGTACCTTCCGCATCTGCCTCTGGAACAAATACTCCCTCAGAAACTCCACATCGTAGAAGTGGTCAGACAGGAACTGCAGCAGTGTCCTCTTCTTCTTTGGATTGCCCTCTGGGGTCACCACTCCACTCAGATCATGGAAGCCCCTCCTACCCACATTCCATTTGGGGGATACCAGGCGCAGGACCTGGGGAGAGGGAGGAAAGGACTGAGTCTGGAGCTGGATCCTCCTGCCTCAGCCACCTGAGTGCTGGGATTACAGGTGTTCACCATCTCAAAATTCTTAACTCAATTTCTTTAATTTTCCCTAAATTGATTCCTCTACTTTACCAGGATTTTCTTTCTGGTGACAAAAGTGTTAAACCTCTTGGCAACAAAATTTCTCTGCAGTCATGAGGCATTGCACTAAACTACCTAGAAACAACACTAGATAAAATATAAGATCCATTCATCCTGACAAATGAGCCCTGATCCATCCCCAAAAGTTAACGTATATAGATATTTTTATCTGAACTAAAGGTGTTTCTGTGAGAAAAGAATACACGACTTTGTCAATCTGCAACCTTTTATCTTTTTCTGAAAGAGGACTCACTGTGTAGTTTAGGCTGGCCTTGAACTCACTATGTAGCCCAGGCTGGGCTTGAATTTGTAGTGATCCTCCTGCCTTAGCTTCCTCCACAGTGCTGGGATTACAAGCATGTGTCACCACGCATGGCTCCATTTGCAAGTTTGATGTACAATTTTAGTTACAATGTAGGTTTTCCATTAGATAAACAAGGAATAAGAATTGTGGAAAAGGCATATCTAAGATGTCTCTATTTGCTATCTTTTCCCATGTCTTCAATACATTATAAGAACATTAATCTTGGGCTGGGGATTTAGCTCAGTGGCATAAGCACCTGCCTGGCAGTCTGAGGTCGTGAGTTCGATCCTTGGCACCAAAAACAACAACAACAAAAACGTTAATCTCTCAACCTGATTTCGCAAATCTTTCTTGGAACTTACCCACTGTTTTTTTTTTTTAATATATCAATAAACTAATTTCTCTCTGTGTCTCTCTCTTCGTTTCTTTGAGACTGAGTCTTGTTTGTAGTTCCCATTGACCTTGAACTCATTATGTATCCCAGCACTCAGAGGCTGAGGCAGGAGGATCTCCATAAATCCTAGGCCAGTGTGGGCTACATAGTGAGTTCAAAACTAACGTGAACTGACTGTTTTAAAAAATATATATATATATAGTACCCCAATTTTTAAATTTTCCCCAGGTTTTCCCCTTGGGGCCCCCAAATTCACCTTTTGGTTTCTCTCAACAGCCCCCACAGCACCCCACTTTTGGTTTTCCATCAAAATTCCTAAATCTCCCGTTAATTTTCTTCAAATTTATTCTTTTATCTCTATCCTGGGATTTAATCTCAGATCCTAAAGCCAATCCCTTCCAAGAGCTCTTCCACTCCAGGTCCCGACCTCGCGGGCCCCTTGGCTCCAAGTAAGTGCCCTGGTGTCCTTCCCTCTGATTGCCTAGACGCGTCTCTCTCGGGACCATACTGCTCGTTCCCATTGGTTCTTCTCTACCAAATCCTTTTCCACTTCTGCTCTCTAGAGCTCCCTCTGGGCCCGGGCAGCCACAGATGTATATTCCCGCTCCTAGGCCCAGCGGGGACGTTCCTGCTCCCCACGACTCTTTGGTCTCCTGGGCGCCGATACAGATCTTGTTGGCAGAGGACGCAAAGATGACATCAACTTTAAGGCCTCTTAAGAGATACGGTCACCTACCACCTTGGGCGCCGCCATCTTGCCGGGCGTACGTCACAGGAAGCGGCCGAACTTTCCTTTCAACCTCCGGGTTCTGTCGCGTACACTTATGGCCACGCCCCCTCGCTTTCCTGACAGCGTCTTAAAGGCACACTCATTAATTAAATGCCCGTTAGCGATTAGTTAGCGATTAACCGGAGTGTCTTTTCCCACCGGCTTTAAAGCGGAACTCTACAAGTCTTTCTCTAGGAGAGGCGGACAGTCCTTTCTGTTGGGGTACTTTCCTTTTCTTGGACTGCAGTCTCCTTGAGCTTCCTTGTTCCAGCTCTCACTTGCTGCGTTTATTCTGGTTTATTTATTTATTGTCTTTTTGAGACTGAGTTTCACTGTGCAGTTCAGGCTGCTGTTGAACTCACGTTGTAGCCAGGCTGATCTCGAACTCGCAGCAATACTCCTGCCTCAGCCTCCCGAGTTGCGGGAATTTATGGGCATTCGCCCCCACCTCCTGCCTCACCACTCTTTTAAACAGACAGTGGTGTTGCTGAAAAACTGACCACGACTTTTTTTTTAAAAAAAACTGAGTGAAGGAAAAGTGGACAGTACGGTGAGGTTAGATAGCTGAAGACTGATATCGTGGAGTGTTGGAGTTTATTTTGGAGTTCACGCCAACTCACTTGGAGAGTCAATGGAATTATTTGGATGGAATTATTTATGCATTCCGCAGATATTGACGCCACAGGGTGACAGACGCTGTTCTGGGTGCTGAGGTTACCTTGGTGAGCAGGGCAGAGCCTGCTGTCGCTCAGGGAATCAACATACCAGGCAGGGAGAAAATGGATAAGAAATAATTGAATACCAGCTGGGCATGGAGGAGCACACGTGTAATCTCAGCACTGGGGAGGCTGAGGCAGGAGGATTGTTGCAAGCTGGAGATCAGCCTAGACTACAGAGTGAGCTCAAGGCCAGCCTGAACTGCATAGTGAGACCCTGTCTCAAAAAGACCAATATATATACACAAACACAAAATACACACACACAAAATAATAAATAATTTCAGGCAGGGTTCGATTAGAAGTATATAAAAACAGGCCACTGCAATGGGAAGTGACTGGAGCACAGGGTCATCAGCAAAACGCTCTCTGAAGAGGTGACACTCAGAAGTGGACATGAATGATAAGGAAACAGTCATTGAAAGCTCTCAGAAGAGTCCTGGGCAGAGTTGGTAGCTTGTGCAAAGGTCCTAAGGGGTAACCAGCTTGGAGAGAGAAGCAGGGGACTGGTTCAGAGAGGTGGGCAGGAGGCTGACTATGTGGAATTTTATTCTGTTCGCAGTGGGAAGAAGAGGGTGTTAATATCTGATTTACATTTTGAAAAGATAATTTTTTTTTGAGACAGGGTCTCACTATGTAGTTCACCCTGGCCTTGAACTCACTATGTAGCCCAGACTGGTCTTGAACTTGCAGCAATCCTCCTGCCTCAGCCTCTTGAGTATTGGGATTATAGGTGTGTGCCACCACAGCCAGCCAAAAAGAGATTTTCTGCCTGGTGAAGAATGAATCTTAGGGGACGAGAGTGGATGCAGGAACCAGTAAAGCAGCTACTGTAAGGGTCCAGGCTATAGATGAACAGGAATGGGCAGTGACAATGGCAAGAAGTGCTCTGATTCTGGAACTGTTTTGAAGTTTGAATCAACAGATTCAGGAACTGAAAGGATCCTGATGTCACTTATGGAGATGGAAGAATCCAGGAAGCAGCAGGTTTGGGAGGGTGGAGACAGTAGGCTGAAGGACCCCACCCCCCAGGTATCCATGTCCTTGGAATCCGTGACCCCATCACTTTATATGATGAAAAGGAATTTTTCCAAATATCATGAAGTTAAAAATCTTAAGATAGGAGGATTATCATGGTTAGCTGGTTAGGACCAGTGTAATCACGGAGGATGGAGGGTCAGGTTTCAGAGGAGACTAGATGACAGCAAAAGGTTAGAGTGACCTGAGGAAGGGGCCAAGAGCTAAGGCAAGCAGGTGGTTTTTAGAAGCTGGAAAGGACTGGGAAATAGATTTTCCCTTACAGCCTACAGAAGGAACTAGCCACGTGCACTTAAGTTAGGCTTCTGACCTCCAGAACTGAAGGATAACATGTGTTTTAAACCACAAAGATCGTGATAGTTTCTTACGTTGCCAGCAGGAACTGAATCCCATGGAGTAGCCCCTGACAGAGTTCTGTTGCGACCCTGTGGCTTTGAGATGTCTGAGATGTCCCTGTGGAGCTGCTGAGTTGGGGGCTGGAGCTTCATTGACGTACCTGGGGATGGTGACCTGTTGGGCTTGAGAGAGGCAGAGGGAAGCTGGAAACTCTTCCCAGCCTCCTGCACATCTAGGCCACCCTGACGTTGCTAACAGCCATGGCCACTCAGCAGACCTGGCCACTGCACAGTAGCCAGCAGCCTGGACACCAAAGCACACTGGTGGGAGGCCCTGGAATGTGGGCAAAACAGGGGTCCAGTGGAGAAAGTCCAGCAGAAGGGGCTGAGGAGGAGGGGCTGGAGAAATGGGAGGGCTGGGAGAGGCAGGAAGAGGAGGCCAGGCAGCTGCAAACACTGAGGCCTGAGAAGAGGCAGGAGGGTGGAGTTTGGCCTCCACAAGGGGCAGAGGTTGGAAGAAAAAAAGACCAGCCAGCTGATTCTAATTGAAGAGTGGACTTTGGGATGCATCTGCCTGGTCCTCTTCATTGCCCTCCCCCCAGCTCACCACGGGACTGGGTCACCCTGGACCTTGCTACTTCCTGGTTCTGGAAGCCAGGGCTGAGACGATGGAGCTGTGGGTGCAGCTGAAGCAGGCCGGACTGGAGCCCCCAGGACTGGGGCCACTGCCTCGGGCCCTGAGCGGGGTCCCTCCAGAGGAGAGCCCTGGCCAGACCCTCATGTCCGTGGGGGCAAATCTTGGAGGTGCCAGGGAGAGTCTGCTGTGGATCTGGCAGGAGCTGGTGAGTGAGGGGTTCGGAGAGGCAAGAGAGGAGAGAGAATGAATGAATGAATGAATGTAAATAGAAAGGACCAAAGACTGAAAGACAGAAACCAAGAGGACTAGCGAAATAGAGGCAGAGACAGGAGAGGCAGAGACAGAGTGAGAGATAGGAATGGAGACAGAGAGACCCAGACTGAATCTGAGATAGGGCAAGGGCAGAGAGATGGGGAAACAGAAATAGAGGCAGACAGGAAGACAGAGACATAAACGAAGAAACAGACAGTGAGAGACATAATGAGAGAGAGAGAATGAATGAAGTGGAGAGCAGGGAGCACTCCCAAGGTACCCTGGGAGATGCACACTGAGGGCCCCGCCCAGCTGTGGGGCCAAGATGTGAGCTGGGACCTGCTCCCGTCCAGATCCTGCAGGACCCCTTGCCCTCTGGGTGCCATGCTGTGACATCCCTCCTTCCTGGCAGGGGGACCTGCGCCGAGTGGATGTCCAGCTGCTAGGCGAGCTGTGCAGCCTGGGGCTGGAGATGGGGGCCCTTCGGGAGGAACTGGTCACCATCCTGGAAGAGGAGGAGGTGGAGAGTGGCGACTTTGAGGAAGAGGAAGAGGAAGAGCCCCAGGAGAAGCAGGAGGGACACCCGGGGTCCTCCTGGCCAGGCTCGCGCCTCCCTGACTTTGAGATGACTATCTGAGGTGCTGCTCATGCCCTTTGGCGCGCGCGCGCGCACACACACACACACACACACACACACACGATACAGATTTATGCATAGGAGATGAGAGATCTGCAGGTCAAATCAGATTTGGAATCAACATGCTCCTTGGTAAGCGATTTCTCTGAGGATGTCTGTGATGCGACGCAGGGCTTGGCCCTGTGCTGTGGGTGCGGTTGTTTGCAGACGTGGAGGAAATGCTCGAGGGCACCACAGGTGTACCTGCCACAGAGCCCGTTGTGGAAGGAGAGTTGTGGAGATCTTCGCAGATGAGGTTGAAGGTCGGCACTGTCCATGGCCGGTCACCAGCCCTGCATGGCTGTTGGGCGCTGGGAACATTGGAGAGTCTGGATGGAGATGTGATGAGACCCTAAAATACACACCAGGTTTCCAAGGCCAGTATGGCAAAGAAGGGCAGAACTCTCAATAATTTAAAAAACTGATTACATGTTGAAATGGCATTTTTAGTTTATTGGTATAAAATATTACTGAAATTAAATTTGCCTGTTGAGTTTTTATTGTGATGAAATATGCGTAACATAAAATTGATCATTTTAACCATTTAAGTGTACAGTTTGGTGATATTAGTTACATTCATATTGCCAGGTAATCATCACCACAATCTATCACCAGAACTTTTTTTGTTTGTTTGTTTTCTGAGACAGGCTTTTGCTCTGTAGTTCAGGCTGGTCTTGAACTCACTATGTAACCCAGGCTGACCTGAAATTTACAGCAATCCTCCTGCGTCAGCCTCCTGAGTACTGGGATTACAGATGTGTGTCACCATACCCTACATATTCAGAACTCTTGTCTTGGAAACCTGAAACTTTGTCCCCATTAGGAAATGACTCCTCACTCCACGTTTCTATCCAACTACTTACATTCTGTGTCTCTATGAATGTAATTACTAATTACTGTAGTATTCATTTGTCCTTTCTTTTTTTTTTTCCCCTGAAAAAAAAAAGGGATTGAACCAAGGGCCTTTGCACTGATCTATATCCCCAACTGTTTACAAGAAAATGGTTAAGAAAATTTTGGGACAAAATCTCACTAAATTGCTGAGTTACTTTTTTGTTAACAAAACATTGAATTGGACACATTAGGTTGAATAAACTATTTTCTTTAAACGATTTTCACTTCTTTCTTTTTACGGTTTTTTAATATGACAGAAAACTTAAAAATTACGAGGGGCGCAAAACCTGCAGTGATATAATCTTTCCACCAGGTGGCGCCAACACGAGGCGCTGCCTCACCGACCAGTTAAGGAAGTCGGCTACCAGAGCAGAACCTCTTTGAGGCCCTTAAGCAGGTGGGGCTGAGAGAGGACGTAGAGATGTGGTTCCCTGACAGAGAAGTCCTATGGAAGGGACGGAATATCCATATTCTGTAGAGCAGGGGACAGGGGATGTAAAAATGATCGCAGAGATACCCATGTCAAAGACACAACTTACAGTTTGGTAACTTTAACAGCCTGCGCACCCCAGGGACCGTTTCCCAAAGCAACTGTACCATTTTGTGTTCCCACAGCACTATATGGGGGGGGGTCCAATTCCCGTGCGTCCTGGCACATGCTATTATCTGTCTCTGTGACTGTAGTCATGCCAGGGGGTGTGAAGCAACATCTCACTATATTCTACTCCCTTGCTTCTTCCCTCTCCCTCTGTCTCTCTCCCATCTCTCTCTTTTCTGTCTAACAGGGTGGGGTGGTACACACCTGTAATCCCAGCATTCTGGGAAGCTGAGGCAGGAGTATCATGAATTTGAGTCCAGCCTGGGCAACTTGGTGAGACTCTGTCTCAAAATGAAAAAAAAAAAATCTGGAGATGTATCTTAGTGCAAAGGCCCTAGGTTCAAAAGATAAGATAAAATAAAACCACTCTGGAGATAGCTACTTGCCATACATCGTCAGAAAACAAAACCTTCAGACAAACATTGCTTAAGCAGGAGATTCTTTAGTTTCTAAGTCACGAGCTCTAGTTTGGTCCATCCCCATTCCATATTACATTATTTAACAAAAAGGAGACATTTGTGATGTAAAACTGCTATGGCTGAAGGGATGGCAGTGAGCTGGGGATATAGCTCAATGGCACAGCACCTTCCTGGCAAGTACAAGGTCCTGAGTTTGAGTCCCAGTACAAAAAAAAAATGGCAGCCCTCTTTCCTGACATACATGGAAGTTTTCTTAGATGTGGTGGCCCAATGTTTTGTGAAGACTCTAGAAAAGAGTCACATAGAAGTGTCCTGGGGAAACTTTCCACTTGATGAAGAAGATGCTGAAACTATGAACTGGGACTGAGAAGAGGTTGGTAGCATGGACCAGTAAGTCCAGGGGACCAGTCAGGAGTCACTGTCGAGTGATCTGGGCTGTCTTTGTTATAATTCTATAGATGAGGAGACAGAAATGCAGAAGGTTTTGTGTCCAGTCCAAGACCAAATCTCTGCTACATCTCAGAACAAAGATGATAACAAGGTTATCTAATTTCTGGGGTTCTGCTTTCTTGCTTTTCTTTTGCAGTGCTGAGGATTGAACCTAGAACCTCACACATGCTAGGTAAGGGCTCTACCCCTGAGCTCTAATTTCTAGGCCCTTCACCACACTCTGTCTGGCCTCTGAGGGATCTATCCTGTCCTCTGGTTATGTTGTGT